>CM046892.1:5356570-5564466 GCA_025688845.1 Cucumis hystrix | reverse complement strand
CTGTTTTAGATCAAAATAAATGAAGTGTCAAATTTCATGTATCTCAGGTTGATCGAGGGCAAGCTATACTCATTCACCCCTAGTACTAAGTTTCCTTTTGGAGAACTAAAAGTGTCCTTCTCATCACACACTTGTAGTCAATTGTTACTCTACAATTTTCTGGTTCTTGTACACCAATTCAATCTTGGTTTCAATTCTTGATATGTATCGTATATCCTAAGACTGAAGATGTATCTAGGTTCAGTCACTTGATATAATTTTTGTTTTAATGCACAATTAATCATGGAAACATAATTTTGATCTTAGCGTTGTTATCACTCATCTACTTGTTCAGTATGTCTTCATTTTAACCAAGAGTGAATTCCTCAATGTGCATGGTGGAGTACATAATTCTATTCATCACAAGTCTTAAAGATGATAGCTACAATAGTTTTGGTATAAGATTCCCACCCACTTATGATATAGTTTGTCTAAAACACAGTGAATTTTAGTTAGAACAACATGTTCAAGTTTGTCCCCTAAAGTACTTCTCATGTTATATCCATAATTTGGATCTTAAAGTGTTGTAATTTTAACCATCAGCTTAATTATAGCTAATTGAACTACTAATCTAGTAATTTTTATTGTTGTAAAGTGTTGTATGTATATTTTTAATTAGCTAATTCAACTACTAATAAATTTGCACAAGGTGGAGTAGTGGATTTCTCTACATTGTTCATTTTTTGTTTGTCATGGGCATGGAAAAATTGAAATTATACCTTTGACAAATTTAAATTTTACACCCTCGATTTATATATCTATGTATGTATTTGCAATTGTGTGTTTTGTGGAGATTAGTGGCTCGATTTGACTACTTTTTCTGGCTCGATTACTTATATATATTATTTCTCAGTTTTGTTGCTACAAGTTGAGGGAACTTTTCTTCAACTTTGATGGTAAGAATGAAGAGAAGAGCACTGATGGGGATTTGATTTGATGGGAATTTTCACAAGAACAGAAGTAACCAAAAAAAAGTATGCAGTCTGTCTTTCTTCTCTATAAAATTGTATACATCTCTGCCCTTTCGATCCCGTTTGATTTCAAACTGTATACATCTCTCTAAAACTGTCTTTCTTCTCTCTAAAACTATAAACTGTATATAGTTTATTAGTGTTTTGACTTTTATTTTGGTTATCTGAAAGCCAGTTTTAGTGATTATCATTCCTTGAACTTGAATGTTATCTTAGTGAATTTAGTATCAGCTAATGATTACTATTGATCTCAGTGTTAAGCAAGCCAGCTGGTCAGAAGAAGCATGCAGTGAAATAAAATTTTGTTTCTATAAGATGTGAGCAGAGTACCCAAGAGAGTAATTTGGATGTTTGGCTTATGTGGTTTGCAATGGTAGGATTTGGAAGCAATTAGTGTTGAAATTGCAATAGGTAAGGGACTTTTAGAGGTATGACCTTTCCAAGTCATTTGGTACGTACATTTTTGCTAGTTGATAAGAAATTGTTAAAGGATTTCTTTAGCTTTTCGTATTTTCAATTTGGCATATCATATTGGTGAAGACCTAATTGTTAGTGTTAATAAGATTCTAGCTCCAATGTGAGGTTTGGTTGTGTTCATTCAAGCATACAGTCTAGTGGTTTGGGTATCAACCTTACTACAGCAGATGCTAATTAACTCTGTGATAGCTATTGGGTATTTTCTCGACATTAAAGTTTTTTTATTTTTTTCTTTGCAGTTTCTGCATTGCTAAATAATGGAGGCATTATTTGATTTAGACTTAAAGTTCTTAGTTTTAATGTTATTCTCATGTTGAAAACTATATGTTAGTATGATATTTATGTTGAAAACTTGTTCTTGTTCTTTTGAAACGATTCTTTTGAAACTATATGTTAGTATGATGTTTGTGATTTTCCATATATAAATACAATTCTTGGAGCGAAAAACATGGATTTGATTGGATATTATTTTTTTGCGTTTGTTTTTTTTATTCCTCTTTGGAAGCTTCCTTCTTCTTTTTTTTCCTTTTAACTATATCAATTAGGAGGTTGTCTCTGTGATTTCATTTGGTAAAAATGAAACTGAAATTAGAATTCTTCTTCGCTGAAATTAGGTACTTTGGTCAGCTTAATGCTGCTATCACATTTTCTACCCTGTAATTATTTTCTTTCAACATTTTCTACCTTCGACTATGGTGTGTCGGAAGATGACAAATTTTTCTTTTGAATATTAAACCAACTTTCGTTATTGAAAATTGTTATAATATCTCTAAAATGTTCTTATTTCCATCCTTTTGGCAATTTGTACTAATATCTCTAAAATGGTATGTTGTGTTTAAATGATTATTTGAATTATTTTCTACAATTCAAGTAATCAAAGTATTAACTTTAATATTTTAGGTTTCATATCAGATTGATACAAGGAGCCCATATGGTCAATTCAAGTTGGATGAAGTACGCATGGAGCTTGCTGATTTTTTGGGTGGCCACATTTGATTATATGGTGAATTATATATATTTTGGGTTAGATAGACAAGTTTTTGTTGATACTGGATATATATAGGTGTGATATTTTGTTGATATACTTGGATATAGCTAGGTGAATTAGTTTAGTTGATATTTTTGTTGATACACCTATAGTTAGGCTACACATAGATGGAAAGTTTAGGCTGTTAGAAAAATTAGGCTAACTACATGTATGTATATGGTTCATTGATATATATGTTAAAATTTTATTAGTTTTTTTATGGAAAAATTTTAGTTCATTCAATTGTTCAATTAGTGTGTACTTTAGCACATATGTACGTGTACTCTCTTGCTTTACTTATATACGTTCAGCTTCAAAACAGGTGCACGAAAGATTATGAAGATATTTTAAAATATATAATTTTAAAAAAAAAAACTTGACATGCAAAACGTGTCAAGAGTAACACACATTCTTGACATGTAAAAAATGTCAAGAAATCTCATATACTTGACGTTTATAAACTGTCAAGTATAATTCTACTTGACGATTAAAATCTGTCAAACAAAACCACTGTTATTCTTGACACTGGATTACTTGACGAGTAAAAAGCTTCAAGTAATCTCATATACTTGACGCTTTTTACCTGTCAAGTAAACTGACCTTACTTGACGCTTAAAAACAGTCAAGTATACCTTCATTATTCTTGACACTGGATTACTTGACACTTTTAAAAGCGTCAAGTAAACCTTTACTTAACAGTTTTTAAGCGTCAAGTAAAGCAAGTTTTGTAGTAGTGAATGGTCTGTAGTAGATGGATAAGGCTAGATACCTTATCCTGATGACACTATGAATACGCCATGCTTTGTAGTTGTTACAATTGTTCTAAAATGCTACAAATGATTTGATCATAGTCATTCATGTCAAGACATTAGAGCAGAGGTATTCTATACAAAGAGTTTGTATAAGACCGAACCATGAAATGAATAGTCTCTCTTATTAACACCGTTACTAGTTGAGACTACATTTCACCAAGATGACCATAGGTGACTTGACCTGAATCCTGAGTGAGTTGTAAACTCCTGCCTATGAAGACAGTCCTTTGGTTTGCATGAGTGAGAGTGGCCTATGTCGCCGAGTCAATAGGCCTACCATTTTGGGGATTCGTCTGATTAGGGAGCTAGGAACATAACTACACAAGCAGGAATTCACTCCTTCTCCATAGGTAGAGTAAGTAGAGAAATTGCTCTCTTAAAAGCTTGAACAATGTGGCGCCACACCCTCTCTTGGCCCGAGAGGAGTTCAGTTATAATGGGACTATAATTATTGTTCATTAGAGAAATCGGTGGTACTTAAGGAGTTATATGTAACTATAGGGGTAAAACGGCCATTTTTGGCCTAGCTGTACTTACGAGCAATTTGTGAAGGGTCATTGCACTGTTGATTGGTTATATCTAATGGACACAAAAATATACCTACAGTAAGAAGAATGCAACTATTGGTCTTTAGTGGAATGACTGATAGTTAAGGAATAGTTATTAATTTAATTAAAGAGTTTAATTAATTAATCTCACATCATTAGAGCTTTAATCTGTAGGTCCATAAGGTCCTCTTGTTAGCTCAATAAGGATAAATGAGAATCAAATTTATTTTGATTTAATTTGAATTGTTCAAATTGATTAAAGAGAATAAATTGTATATAATACAATTAATATAATGTATTTAATACATTTAATATAAAGTTTTTATGAGAGAAGTTAATATTTGAATATGATTCAAATAATAATAATATGAATAAGATTCATAAATAAACTATAGATTAAAATGAATATGAATTCGATTCATATTAGAACTATAGATCATATGAGAAGACTTAAACCATTGGTTATATTATATATGATATAATATAAAGTTAATATTATATAAGATATAATATAGTTTAAATTTATATTAATATAATTTTACATATAAGAATAACTCCCAAAGGAGTTATTCTACGTGATGGAGAGGGAGGAAGTTATTTTGATAACTTTTCCCTCCATCTCTTTTCATATCTTTTGGTTAAGATATAGGAGTGGGCAATCTCTTCTTGGTGTGTTTTTACGATCTACTGGTTCCAAAATGGAAATCTCTCTAAAAAAAAATTTTTCCTTTAACAAAAACAAAAAATCACAGAAGCCCCACAAAACTCTCTGTTGTTTCTTTTTTTTTTATCTTAAGGATAACAAGGAAGACTTCATGGTGTTCTTTGGGAGGTTTAATAATTCTTAGGAGGTTCTCTAAAGGTTAGTTTTATTTTCTTCTTTTTCTCTATGTTTAAATGTTTTTCTCTGAATTTTATATGTGTTTCAAGTTGAATTTCTTTTGCACGGTGTTCACACGCTTCCGCTCTGGGAATTCCATTCCTTCGTGATGAATACAACTCGTCCTCTGAATACCAAAATCAGAAGATGCCTCATCCAAATATAATGTCAGTTATGGTGACTGGCGTGAATACAAGTGAAGACAGAATGGTCGAGCTTGAAAAGAAGATCAACATGCTCATGACAGTCGTTAAAGAAAGGGATAATGAGATTGCATCTTTCAAGAATCACATCAAGAGTCGTGATGCTATTGAATCAAGCCAGACACATATTGTCAAGAATACCGACAAAGGGAAGGCAGTTATGCAAGAAAGTGAACAACAAAATTCGACCTCAATTGCATCGTTGCCTGTTAATTATCAGTTGCAGAAAATGATTGCAAACTCTATCAAAACTCAATATATATGGTGGACCTGCTCAAACTTTCTCGTTGTATTCCAAACCATATACGAAGAGGATTGACAATCTTAGAATGTCGAATGGATACCGGTCACCCAAGTTCCAACAGTTTAATGGAAAGGGCAACCCAAAACAACTCATTGCTCATTTCATTAAAACATGTGAAACTGATGGTACGCGAGGGGATTTTTTGGTAAAACAGTTCGTTCAAACTCTCAAAGGAAACGCCTTCAACTAGAACATCGACCTGGGACCTAATCCATTAATAGTTGGGAGCAGCTTGAGAGAGACTTTCTCAATCGCCTCTATAACACCCGACATATTGTCAGCATGATGGAGTTGACAAACACCAAATAGCGAAAGAGGGAGCCAATCATCGACTACATAAACCGATGGAGAGCTCTAAGCCTGAATTGCAAAGACAAGCTCACACAACTGTTTGCAGTGGAGATGTGCACCTAAGACATGCATTGAGAACTTCTCTATATCTTACAAGGAATAAAACCCCGCACGTTTGAAGAGTTAGCAACTCGTACACATGATATGGAACTGAGTATCACCAATAGAGGAGCAAAAGATTTCTTGGTTCAAAAAATGAGGAATGACAAGAATGAAATTGATAGCACTCAAAAGATCACGAACAGTGTCATAAATGAGTCTATGGTTGTTCATGCAACTCTTTTGAAATCTTTCTCTAAAAGAAAAGAAACAAAAATTGAAGAAAAGCATGATAGTGATCAAAAGCGATGCCCAACTCTTAAAGAAAGACAGGAAAAAGTTTATCCATTTCCTGACTCTGATGTTGCAGACATGTTACAACAGTTGCTAGAGAAGCAACTTATTTAACTGTCATAATGCAAAGGACCAGAACAAGCAGGAAAAGTGGATGATCCTAAATACTGTAAGTAGCATCGGGTCATTAGTCACCCTGTTGAAAAGTGTTTCGTGTTGAAGGAGTTAATTTTAAAGCTGGCTCGAGGCTCGTGAAAAGAAGATCGAGCTAGATATTGATGAAGTAGCTTAGACAAATCATGTTATTGTCGAGATGACTTCAAGTGTTTCACCATCAACACAGTTTTATGTTCAAAGGAAAAGCTTAATTCAGTGTGAGACTTTTAAACCTATAATTGTTCAGTTCCAACAAAGGATCGTGACGACACACTCCCAAAACAAAGAAGAGTCTGTTGAAGATGATGGCAAAGAATGGATACTCGTGACTCGTCAAAAAGGGACAACCAAATTTCATTCAAAAGGAGTCGTCATTCCATCAAAAACATGCAAAATGAATCATCTCCCATAAAAAGAAGGGGAAAAGAAACAAAAAGACGTGGAAGCGGAAGCCTAAGTATGTGGAAGAGGAGGATAATATTCTTCTCCAACCTCAACGACCGGTAACTTCGTTAGAATTTCTCCCAATAAGCTTCCTTGATGATCATCAAAAGGAAGTATTAGAAGTCATTGCATGTCATGTTGTTAGTATAGTAGAAGTCGACAACAATTATGCATCTGAATAAGTCGAAGGCAAAATAGTGGGTGTTATGATAGAGTTGCATCGTCTATCATGTACAAACCCAAGAAGCCAAAGAAGCAGTGGGTGTCATGATAAAGTTGCATCGTCTATGATGTACAAACCCAAGAAGTCAAAAGTTGAAGAAGCAATGAATGACATGATAGAGTTGCATCGTTTATCATGTACAAACCCAAGAAGTCGAAGCTAAAACAGTGGGCGTCATGATAGAATTGCATCGTCTATCATGTACAAATTCATGAAGCCAACAAAGAAGTAAGATGTTGATCAGACCAAACCAAGATGCAAAAGATGCATATGTCATTTTATATGTATTAGCTGCTACACCTGTAAAAAAAGTCAAAGTGAAGTAAGTTATGAGTAAGAGAATTTTTATAAAAAAATTGCAAAAAAAAAAAGAAAAATGTTTAGGAACAAGATAGTTTGAAAAAAAAAAAAAAAAAAAAAAAAAACAAAAAAAAAAAAAAAAGATAACAAAAGAAAAATAAAAGGTTAGGATCTTACTTTTTTTAAAAAAATATACTCTAAATTTGTTTTAAATTTGGTTAGGATTTGGCCTTTTATTATTAAAAAAGTAATAATAATTAAGCATCTTCACGTTTTTTTAGGCCTGCAATTGGGTAAGTTTTTATTTATTTATTTATTTATTTATTATTCCAAATATTTAAAATTAATTAGAAAAAAAATGTCAAACTTTTCAAATTTTAAGATTATGCAAAAAAAAATAATAAAATAAAAATTGACTTAAATTCATATTTTGATGAGTTGACAATACTCCAGTTATATTCATGGGTAAAAAAAAATCAATTTCATTCAAACAAAAATTTGACCATATTCCAAATGATTTTTATTAAAAAAAAATTGTGAATTAAAATCAAAATTCACTACAAAATTGACATTTTCCAAACTTCATTTTAATCAAACTTATGTCCAAATGCATAGTGTGATTAATTTGGCATATTAACTGGAGTCAAAGTCAAGAACAAATCCCTTGTTATTTTGGTTTCAGCTTATCGTTTTCAAGATTCACTCACTCATACGTGTGCATGAATCTCGAAAAGGGGCATTTGTTGAATAAGAAATTTTGACCAATTAAATCGAGTCATATCATGACACCAAAATGGTGATATTCATAATTTAATTGAGTTTAGGTAGTTAAGTTTTCACATATCCAACCCAATCCAAGCCCTCGATGTAAAAATTGGGTCGCAAGTGTAACTCACTATTTTGAATTTTGTTGTTTTGCCTCAACAAGTGGCATCGTAGGGTAGGTAAAGTAGTATTGGGAAACAAAACTTCAATCTTATCCTTTTGAAGAGTTAACTAAAAATATTGATTCATACAATTAAACACATCCGAAGGAGAGACACTCTTAGGGTGCCATGAGGTCAATCATTGTCAACCAATAATGGAAAACGTAGGATATGTGACATATATATGTCTCTCACTTACACTACAACAAAAATGATATTCTATGACATTTCAATACAATCAAAATTAAAAGGAGGGAAGAGAAAACCATCACGGAATGTGAAAATGCGAATTTTTGGTAGGAAAAGGCGGAAATTTTTGAATTTGAAGAATTTATGACAGTTTTTAAGTGTAATAGATCCATGACATTTTTTAAATGTCATTAAATATAAATAATAAAATAATAAATATTTATTTCACTTAAATAAACCTAACTCTTCCCCTTCATCCTCACAACTCTGATGAGTCGCAAGTGTTGTTCCCTAACCCCTTTCTTCACAAAACTCGTCAAACGGTCACATCCTACACGAACCCTCTCCATCGTAGTTCATCAGTTTGGTTCGGCCTCACAGCAGACCGTCGTCCGCCCATCCGTGAGAGCTGCGTTTGCGTCTATTCATCAGCAGATCGTCGATTTCCCTCTTCGCACCCTCTCTCTCTACTTCGTGTCTCAGATCTTTAATTCACCCATTTCTTCTTTGATTAGGTAATTTTAGTTTCAAAAAAGAGAAAAATCATATATATAAATCAATTCAAATCAATTTTTCTATTTGTCTTCTGTCTTAGATTTGTTTCCTTTTCTTTGTTGTAGTTGTAATCCTTTCACTTTTGTTTCACTATTTCTCTCTAGGGTTTGTTTGTTTGTTTCTTCTTTTTCTTTTTACTCTCTTTCCATCCATGGCTGCTCCTCTTGCAAGGGCTGGAGCCGATGAAATGGATTGGTGGATTAGTGTTCATTAAAAAGAAAATGTATGTGAATAAATGTACATTCCCCTTTTTATCCTTTTTATCATTGCTTTTTATTTTGTGTTTTAATTTCCAAATGTTTACTTTGGTATCTTTTTAATTCCTAAATCATTGTTTCTATTAAGAATGATATGATGAAATATTTCAAGGAGGATTTACAACGAAGGATGTTAAGCACTGACTTTAAGAAGCAATTAAGTTGATGGTATAGAGATGCTACCAAAGGTGTTTTGCTATGAAATGTCATCTTTTAATTTCACCGCACATTCTGAAATGTCATATTGACAAATTTTCATGAATTTTTAGGCACTTGCATCGATTGGAAAGAATTTTATTGAGGTTTTAGATATTCTACTCAGGTGGTTTGTTCTGCAATTTTGTAAATCAAACACAACATGTCTATTAAAGATATGGATTTGATATTCCTTAAATACATATTTTCTTTCAATTTGTTTTCGCACACATTGTTTCCATCTGGGATGCCTAATTAGGTATAAACAATCCGGTGTTAGAGTTTCTTCCTGAACTTTTCTGAGACCTTAAAGGATGAAGGGTACTGTATAAATGAGTCTAAAGCGGCTATCTTCCTTCCATGCTTGATAGAGAAGGTGATTCATAGTGCCCTGGACTTGCTTAGTTGATTGTATGAAATTTTATTTGTTGTTTTGCAAATGTTTAGATGTCAAATTGCTTTCATACATTGTTTACTTGTATTGAAATGTCATAGAATGTCATTTCACTGTACAACTTGCATTTAAATATGTAAAATTAAATATTAAGTTAAAGTTAATGATTAAAGAAATTTAGTGATTACAGATGAGTAACCTTAACGCTTAAGCCTGGTAAGCTTGAAGAAAACACCATAACACAAGTGTCTTTGACCGTTGTAGTCAATCCATACAATGCCCTCAGAGGTGATGACTCTAGAATTAATCATAATCTTTATAATATAATTTAGAATCGTCTTATTAAATAATTTTTTTCTCTTATACTAACTTGTCTCATATTTATTTAGAATGCAGAAATAATTTCATCAATTGAAAGTTTATGGACTACTGGCAAAGATAGTATTCCTCCCCTTTTAGTTATAAAACAGTTGTCACAGTTGTTGAGTGAGTTTCTTTTCATTCACATTTTTTATAATTTGCTTGCATTCTTTTATTTTTTCTTAGATTATTTGGTGAACCTTGTATTCGCACAATTATTTTCTAGATTCTCCTGTTGGTAGTGATTTGAGAGGCCAACTTAGTAGTCAAATGCAAAAGAAGGTATCAACCTCTATCCGATGCTCATCACCACTTAATTTTGTCACATTATGGCTAATATTTTTCATAAATTGGAATGTGAATATTGGACTTAATTTGAAGCATTGTCCTGCTATTTAATTTATTATTATTGTTGTTGTTATTTTTAAAATTAGAGCAATGAAGCTATTAATTTTTTTAGCTTGCTTTGGCTATAGTTGTATGAATTAAGAATTTTCTTTAGGGAATGAATGCAAGTGGGTCTGTGGGTAAAGTAGCATTGTTATTCAGACTTGGAAGTTATGCCAACAACGCTCAGTTATATGAGTTATGTTCATACCAGGTAATTTGTGGCTTGAACTATGGAAAACATCGAAACCAATGCTTGCTGTTAAACAAACACCACTCTTTGATGAGGATTTGGTTGTGTAAGTTGAAGGAATTAAAAACTGGCTGTTGTTTATTAGAGATACTTGACAGATTTAGATATTGAATCAGTGGTGCCAAACTCTTGTATTGCAAGAAAGGTATTCTAAATGATTTGGAGGACTTGCCATCTTTTGATTTGTTCGAGTCATTGTTCATTTCTTTAGTAAGTTGATAATTACCACACTTCTTATTGTCTTAAACTACTCACTAGTTACTGGCAAATGTGCATTATTTTATCTGTCATCTTAAAAAGTAACAATTCTAGGGAGATTGAGTCTCAAGAATGAAGCTCATCTTCCTGTAAAGTAATAAATCAGCTTCATCACTATTCAATGGGAAGAACACTCTAAATTTTTTCTTGAAGTAGTTTAAGGCTCTTTAAGCTAGTCAAGCTCGTCTCTTTAATGCTTTTGAGTATTTTAGAACTATTTGAACACTTTTTTTATGAAGACCCATGTCTGTTTTTGTGAGTTTTAGGCATGATAAGTCTATTTAGATCCTTTTGAAATATTGGTTCAAGGTGTTCAGACTAAGGTTGAACATTGCTTCGATAACATCACTCTTTTTTTTTTTTTTTGCACTTTTGAAACTCTGAGTTATGTGTTGAACTAAGTTTTGGATAAGTGGAATTCTATTTGAATAGTTAGTTTGTTGATTGTTAGCCTCAAATTGATATAGAGGTGATAATCCACCATTGGCTTGAGAGAATGATTAAAACTCATCCATGTGTTTGTGTGTAGATAAGTCAAAAATATAACAGGACATAGTTACTTGTGTAGATCAGTCTATTGTTATTGTCTCTCCATGATCTGTGAAGAATTTGAGCTTCTTATGATGTGCTTGTGCATCACACAACTAATATGTTTGTTGCGTATAAGTTTGCATTGTCGTTTGCTCTATGAATACTTCTTTGATAGAGTAGAGTATTAGCACACTTTATATTACGATCAAATTTTGTAATTTCCATTATCGTGTGTAGATTTTTTTTGGCATCATCTGTTAGTTTCTTATCTATTGATGAAATGGCATTAAGTTTATTTACGTCTCATTTTAAGTTCTCTTATATGTTGTTGTCGCAATGATTTTGATTGTCCCTTTTGAAATATTTTTCTTGTCATCTCGATTCTTCTTATTAAGGACTTTGGCGAATAGTTTTCCCCTTGCAGTAAGTTTTATTTATCAAATACATTATTTGGTTCACTCACTCGTTCATTGTTTGGTAGGTAGTATTTTAGATACACATTATGGCATGTGTAAGATCAATATCACTCACTTGTTCATTATTTGGTAGGTGTTTTCTATTATGATCTCTGTAATAAGTGGCAATATAACTTGACTAATTGATAGTTTTAGATGTACAAACTTTCTATTTTTGTTTACTCGTGAATTGATTTACTTTGGAAATGTTCTTTAGTCATACTCTAAAATGAGATTTTATTTTACTAGGTTTGTAAGAATCCATTGGAGCAGTGAAGCCAACTTGAAGCAATTGATTGATATAAGACTTTTTGTATGGTTGGTAGCAAAATTTTGGTTCTAATGTACTTATTTTAGGTTTGTTGGTAGCAAAAGATGTCATTGTTTATTCTTTTTGTATGTAAACTACTATTTACCAAAAAATGGTCATTAAGTCAATCCTAGTGTATATGAATATTATAAAGTGTATCATAGCGTATATATATTAAAGTGTTGACTCTTTGTTTTCATATGGGTGTGATATATTAGAACAACTTTGTGATGAACTAGTTAGTGTAATGACAGAGCGGCAAGAAGAATAGAAAATCTATTTTATTGTAAAAAAAAATGTAGTAATTGAGGAATACATGACAGAAAAAAAAATGTCAAATTATACTAATTCGTGACATTTTTTTAACTATCGTCAATATTGCAACAATAACATTTCATTTTAAAAAAACTGTCACGATTGGCATATCCTTGCTAGGGGAAAAATGTCATAATATACGAATTTGTGACATTTTGTAACTGTCGTCAATATTGAAATAATGACATTTGATTTTATAAAAACTGTCACGATCGGCATATCCTTGACAGTAAAAAAATGTCATCTTATACGAATTTTACATTTTATAATTGTGGTCAATATGCAAAGAATAACAGTTATTTGTTGTCATAAAATATTAAATGATGACATTTATTTTATGTCATGAAAGCACTTATTGTGACAGTTTTTTAAAACTGTCATCAATGGACTAATTCATTTTGATTTTGACTTATATGCTAGCACCATTCTGTAGGGCACAACATGACACTATAAGGCCAAACATAAGTCTCACGGTGTGAACTATTCGAGAGGACATAGGAGAAAGACGACATATCATATTACATGTATATTTTCACTAAGTATTTAAAAATAGAGATTTCATTGCTTAGACAAACTTTAAGCGAAATTATTTGTGTAAGTTTAAATTTTGTTTGCCAAGTACATATCATCGAACCCTAAGCCTAACAAAATTTGTTGGATGTCTAAATCCAATTTACAACATTTAAATTATTGAACTCAAATAGTGCTGTTGAGCAAGAATGTTATTCATTAATTAAATTCTTGCTTGGTTTAGATTCAAACTTGCAGATGCTCTTTAAGTCAAATGATTTTTTTTTTTTTTTTTTTTTGAAAAGGTAGCCAAAAGTAGGCAGAAGCAACAAACCAGATATATAGTTGAAATAATAAGTACCCCTATCATTCCTAATTTACACAATTAACTAATATTGCCCAACAAATTAAATTTACTCATCAAGAGGGAAAATGAGGAATTGTTTCACACGTTAATATTAATGCAAAAGAAGTTCATATTCACTATGTTAAAATGAAATAAGCCAAGTGATCAAAAAGCACAAAAACAACTTCCACCACATTATGATGTGGAAGGACTAATTCCACCCAAATTTACACAATCGCCATAATACATATGCAATAAGAGTAAAATGTAATTAAACTACATTTCAATATTTTCTTCAAATTTAATTAATTACTTTTATGTTTTTAGACATGAAGTATTAGTTGTGGTAGTTTCGATTTTATTCCTCATTCAAGCAAATATTTTTAGATGGAAAAACCAACCAATAATATATGCATTATTACATTATCTCCAACTACAACTACCCCAAAAGTGCATAAATAAGGAGGTGATGTTAGCTTGGGGATTTTCCTGGGCCTACTTCAACATAACATTAATTAGAGACTCCACACCATCGGTCAGACTTATAGATGGCTTCTCATTCTTATCCCTATCCCCGTTGATGATCTAAGAATATATAAATTTCAAGAAAGTAAAGAGAAAAAGATTAATTCCAACCCTAATTATTTCGAATCAATTGTTTGGTTGCAGATGATCCATGTCATATGCTTTTTTCCCACTTAAAGTAGGCAAAAATATTAATGACAAATATTCCACAACAAACTTACCTCAAGAGATCATATAAGAGAGAAATTGGTTTCACGTCAATGTCAATAATAATATCCCCTCCCCCATCTGCTTGCTCTTAATAATTATAATATTAAGTGTTGACAATGACAGATTATCCAACACCACACTCATTATCATAGCCATTTCCATGAAAACAAAAGGCTCTGTCACAAGAAGACACAAAAACAAGTACTTTCAAATAATACTATAAATATATAATAGGTGTGAAGCTTTGAAAGATTATGGAGGATTTTTCTTCTCCTTCTTTGTCTTGAGAGAGAGTAAAAGTTTAATTAATTGCCGAGCCTGCAGGCAGATGCTTGAAAAATACCCACTCAGGTTAATTTTAGTTATTACTTTGGTATGATTGAATTAATTTAGGTATTTTTAAGCCTCTAAAATTATATTATATCCTTTATGATCATGAACTACCTTAGTCTTAATTAGTTTCTTTCCTTATGAAGTTTGTGTTATTACTATAATTATTATGGTTGATTTTGGCTAATATATATTTTGTTTACGTTTTAGTATCATGTATCACTCTTTGTACTTGGAGAATCAACATCCATAAGCACATGAAAGAATTATAGAGCGTCTAATCATTCTCTATGCTTTCAAGCTTTGACAATGCCTTATCATTTTGCAGCATGTTTTAACTAAAGTAATTATGTCAACCTTCGAAGAGCTTTGAAAACCATATAGATTCTATTTCCTTGATTAGAAAATTAATAATTTGTGTTCTGAATTTCTTTTGACAGACTCTAGCTTTATTCGACTGTAAGAGTTCAAAGCAAAATGTGTTATAGAAGAGAAGATCAGACGGTTTAAGCAAAACAAGTTAAGAACAAGGGAAGACCAAAGCTCTAATTACTAGTCACTCATCAATGGTAAGAAGGAAAATTACAAACATTTTTAGTTTTAGTCATTCTTTTCATTTCTTTTTCTGTAGTGTAGTGTGTGTACAAACCCAAACCCTAAATTTTATTAAATTTAAGTTTGTTCAACAATGCAGTCCAGGTGTTTACAGAGTTCAAGTATGCTTATAATTAACCCCAACCAATGAATTTACAATTCATGGCCTCTGGCCTGATATACAGTGAACCTCCTGATTAATCGCACAATTAGTTTACCACTTCATTTGACCTATATATAGAAAAGTAAATATGAAACACTCTCATGTATCACACAATTTACTGATCTTTATGCATGTTTAACTGTAATACAACAAAATCTTCTATTTTCAAATTTCATTTAATTTATAGAGTTAATCACTTGACGAATATCTCACTAGATTATGGAAAAGCATATACAATTTTTGGAAACACGAATAATGAAAAAACATGGAAGATGCCCAAAGAGCAAATTTGATGGTACTTTCAAATCACAATGATTATGAATATCCATTTTCACCTTCTAAATACCCTTAGCTTATAGTGGGATTGTGTCGAAAACAAATTAATTGAAATCATTGAGCACAATGTGAAAACGGTCATTTTCAAACAATTTGGACCGGAGCAGAAACTTTGTTGTTAAGTTAGCGGTACAAAGTACATATTTGGTGTAAATTCGAGCATGCTTTTATGTTCTAGTAACTTGGCAACAAAGATTTTTCCTCCTAACTATTTGAAAAGGACAGTTTTCACCGTGATCTCAAATTTGTTTGACACTCTATCGCACCACACTGTTAAAAGATATTTAGAAGGTCAATCAGGCTTTTCAAAATCAATGTAATTTGAAAGTATTAATTGTTTCCTTATCATATATTTGTGTTCTCAAAAATGGTTGTGCTTTTCGCCTTTATCAGTTCTAGTAAGATATTTTTCAATTGATTAACGAAATCTGAAAACAAAAAAAAATTACGACCAAGTTAGAGTTAAATGTGTAAAGCATTGTTAGTGAATTATATATATATACATACATGGGAGTTTCATATTTACTTTTTGTAGGTCAAATGAGGTGAGGTGATACGCTGACCCATGCAATTAATCACTGAGTTTACTCCATATTTTGGCCACAAGCCATGAACTATAAATTCAGGCTAGGGTTTCTTAAAAGCATGTGTTTTGAACTTTGCGAACACTTGGTCCCCATTGTTGAATAAATTAGCATAAATTTAATTAAAATTTGGAGTTTGAGTTTTGGGTCCATGGGAAAAGAAATGATCTGTAGAGTGACAATAACTAAAATATATTTGTAATTTTCGTTTTTGCAGTTGGAGGGTGGGCACCTGATCAGTAAGTAACGAGTAATGAAAGGTTTGAGCTTTCCCTTGTTTTTGAAATAAGATTTGGTTTTGGTTATTCGATTTAAAATGGCATTGGATTCGGGTATGATCCGGAATGAAAGGATTTAAATTAAAGGTGGTTAGGGTTGTGGATTTTATCCTCATCCAGTGTCCAATTATGTATGATTATGATGTTCAAGTCTACAACGTTTTACGTAACCATTTTCCAGCTCCCAGAGCTGAAGTTTAGGATTGAAGAAGAGCATTTGAGGGGAACGTTAATCGCAGATGCTTGGGGTCTTGAAATGGATCCATTTCTGTTTTTCCTTTTGCCCTTTTACCTTACTTCTAGTAATTGCCTACACCTCCTAATTTTACATTTTATTTTTTTTAATTTAAAAATGTTGTACTTTGATATTCTATCATTCACATAAAAATGGTTCAAATTTTGATTATCTAATATTTTATTCTAATATTTTACTTGATTAAGTTATAATTAAAAATCAAAATTAGTTATATAATTCTAATTATAGCCTTCATCTAATTATTAAATAAAATTTTCTCTTTTCTCAAAAAAAAAAAAAAATCCTTTTATCTTTTGACAAGGACAACATTAAATTAACTAATAATAAAAATAAAGAAAGTGTGTTTGAGACTAAAATTGGAGTGGGCTATAATACTCTACTCTTTGTTTATCACAATGTTGAATATTAGAATTAGGATTTAAAATAACTCACATATTTTTACTATTTTTCAATCTCAAGGGGTATTTATTTCAAGAGTTGGAAAGTTTAGGACAACTTTCGAACACTACCTTCGGTAATCGTCATTGGTCAATCTTCAAACACCACCTATGGTAACTCCATCAACGACCTTCCGACAACCAACTCTTCCACAATCAACCAAACTTCCGTTGTCATCGATTAACCTTGAAAATTTTTACTAAAAAACATTTTTAATATAGATAAAAATGAAAGAAACTTATATATACATGCAAGTACCTTTTTAACAAAAATTAAAACACATTTGTGTTTTTATTTTAAGAATTAGTTTTATAAAAACATGTTAAAATAAAAACATGAATTTTTTAAAAACTTATGTTTTAAGTTATTCCAGTTTAGTTATAATCATATTTTTTTTAAATATACTAATTTCTCATTCTTCTTCTTCTTTTTCTTTTTGATACTATGTTTTTCTAAACTATTATTATTATTAGGTTATCTTTTAAAATTATCTCTCTTCCCTCCTTTGTAAAATTAAATTTGGGATAATGCTAGTATAAATATAGTGACATTGTATATAAATCAAATAAACTACATATATGTGTGTTGTATATATGTATGTGTGTATGTGTGTATAATTAAGAATATTTAGTTAGCTACATGTATAAAATCCTTAAGTTAGCTTAGTAACATTTTTCTTTTTTCTTTTTTGTTGGTCAATTTAATTGGCTTGAAGATCTAGAATCATTTTTTAAACTTAAAAATTACAATGCTGGGAAAAAACTTAGCAGCCAGATAAAAATAAAAATTTAGAACTTTATATTTTTTTTTTATTTTTCAAATATAATTTGATAAAAAAAATTATAACTTTCAAATAATTGAATTCAAGATTGAAACACTTGTTTATTTTCTTTTGAAGTTAGCATATTATGATAAAAAAAATCATTATCTTTTTCAAATTAGTTAAAGTGACAAAAGTCTATAAAATTTATTTCAAAACCTAGTAAAATCTAATCTTATTAATGAACAACATAATTAATAAGAATTAATAAAATCACGTGTCAATTTGTATAAAAGAGTTTATATGATAAAATTTTATAACATGTATGTGCATCCCACGTAGTAATAAATTAGTTTGTATAAATTGGTGTGGAATGTATAGTTTGAGCTATGTTTTTCAAAAATGAAATTTCATGTACCTACATATATGACAAAAAAAAAACAATAGAACAAAAAAAACTAAGATAACCAATATTTATTTTATAAACTACTATAATTTTGACTATAATAATTTGCACCACAAACACAAACTAAAATAACCTAGATTATAATACTTTGCATCTTGGCACACAGAATATAATAACATACGGTTTATTATAATCCATAGACTATAATAATTGTAAAAAAAAATTGCAACGCGTTATGACAAAAATTTATTTATTACATGTGTTGGTGAAAAACCTCAGTCACTTAACACTTTGTCTAATCTTTCAATGTTTTTTTTTATCCCCCAGGTAGCGAAGGACATCCAGTGTTTGACTTGTCGTTTTGATCACCTATTGTGCCATAAACGAGTTGCATCATCTTGTTAGTAATCACTGTCAACTCGCATATAGCATGTAGAGTTAGGCTAGCAGAACCAAATGTTGTTTTTTAGACTTGTATATCATGTTGTGAAAACTTATTGTACTTGTTTAAAATTTACTCTTAATAATATAAATGAAGTATTTGTTATTCCAAAAAGAGTCCTATATCGCATTAAAATTGTTTGTTGTGTTTAATCCACTTACTAGGTGTTCAACGTGTGCTATCTCACGAGAAGGTATGTGTTGAGTGTCTAGGCAGTCATGCCTTCACATGATTCCATAAACTGGTCTTAGGGCAGGGTGTGAAAAGTTGGTATCAGAGCATAAGTTCTTGGAAAAAGTCTTAGAAGTTAGAATCATGCATGTAGCGAGTCCCATGAATAGAGTTTTGACGCCTAATATATTGATGCGTTATAGGGAATTATGGCACTGAGATTAAGGTCGAGGCGAGTCAGGCAAGTGATAACTAGTGTTTCCACTACTGGAAGCGTTAATAGAGCACAAGAATCCGATGAGATGTCCAATAATCCCCATGAACCTGTTGAACAGAACATGGAGGAAAGTGTATTTGACCTCTTTGCTCAAAGGTTTGCTGATCACTTTATTCCTACACCCTCTAACGTAGATAAAAGATTTTACATTGAGAGATTGAAGGCGTTAGAAGCAACGACCTTCAAGGGAACAACAAACTCAGCTGATGCGGAGAAGTGGTTGAGTTTAATAGAATTTTTTTTTGGAGTGATGGAGTGCCCTAAAGAAAGAAAAGTAAAACGTTTCAAAATAAGTTAAATAGACATTTCAGTTGCAAGACAACACTAAAGATTGGTGGACTCTCCATGCGACAAGAGCTAGAAGAATGGGTTTTGTCTTATGCGATGAGTTTAGAAAAGCATTTCAAAATAAGTTTTATCCTCGTTCATTTTGTGATGCGAAGAGGAATGAATTTGTGAATTTAGTGCAAGGCGATATGACCATCGTAGAGTATGAGAAAAAGTTTACCAAATTGGCTAAGTATGCATTAGCCTTTGTGATGGATGAGGCAGACAAATGCAAGCATTTTGAAGATGGTTTGAGAACATAAATACGAGCATCGGTGACGACCAACATAAACTAGTCAGATTTCTCTAAACTGGTTGAGGCAGTCATGCGAGTTGAGAGATGTTTAGCTGAAGAGGAGAAAAGCAAGGATGTGAAGGAAGGCCAAGGCAGCCAAAGCACTGGTAATCGCGAGGTGGTGAAAGACTCAGTGAGAATAGGCATTTTGTGCCAAACTTTAAGAAAGGAAATTTTAAATCTCATTATCATGTTCCTTCTGGATCAAGAATGAGTTACGGTGGGAATTTCCAAAGACAAAGTAAGAATTAAGGGTGAGTAAATGTCCTAATTAATTGGATAGAGGAAGATTTCACAAAGAAGACAATAGTTGGATCAAATTTAAACCCTGGAGGAAGGCCTAGTTTTCCAAAGGTATGCTTCAATTTCGATCAGCAAGGACATTTTATGAAGTATTGTCCTAACTTGGGAGCTCAAAATACCTAAAGAACCATGTCGCAATCTGTAGACCAACCTTATCGCCCAAATGGGAATGGAGAAGAGCCAAGTAGGGTTAAGGGACCTGGGAGAGACCCAAGTCTTAAGGGAAAGTTTGCTCTATGACTTTGAGTGAGACCAATAGTAGCCCTCAAGTAATTACAGGTTCGTTAATGATTTATAATTCTCCTACCCTCTTGTGTTGATTGATTCTGAAGCTACACACATTCTTTTATTTCTGTATCGCATGCTGAGTTTTTGAATCATGAGATAGAATCTCTAGAAGGTGAAATGTTGATCAATATGCCTTCAGGAGAAGTGTTTTTAGTTGAATCGGTGTGTAAGAACTGCAAGCTAAGGGTTGAAAATGTCACTATGCGAGTAGACTTAATTTTATTTGAACTTGACGAGTTAGACGTAATTTTATTTATGTACCATGGAGTATTAAATTGTCCCAATAAGGAGGTAGTGTTGAAAGACCCTGAGAAGTTTGAAGTTAAATTTGTAGACAATAAGAAGGTGGAATTGGCAAGTATAATTTCAATGCTCAAAACAAGGACATACCTAAAGGGATAAAAGCCCTAGTAAAGGAATAATTTAAAGAGAAACCTTAAATCAATTTAATTAGAAACTTATAAATACAAGAACATTGGAAAAAATATTATAAGGCTAAGCATGCATTCTAAAAAAGAATAG
Organism: Cucumis hystrix; assembly: GCA_025688845.1. NCBI lineage: Eukaryota > Viridiplantae > Streptophyta > Magnoliopsida > Cucurbitales > Cucurbitaceae > Cucumis > Cucumis hystrix. Next base: position 5,543,652 of record CM046892.1, on the reverse strand, counting down.
AGAAAAAAGGTGTCACACCCCATTCTAGGTTTTCCCTTTTAATTAACCTAGATCGTCATGTGAATCTATTCTTTAAAAACGTTCATTTTCAAATGTAAGATTGATAAAACACTTTTCAAGAAATTCTATAAAATTTCGACAGAGTCTCCCTTGAAAAACGGACAAACCACACTTGAAAAATAGGAAAAAATCACACTTCTATGCTCTTCAAACTCAAAATAACATCGAGTGTGTCTCTCCACACACCATCCAAAACAATCCAGGGTCCCAATCAAGGTTTAAATACAATCTTAAACATAGTTACAAGGATTACACCTAACGACAATTTCCTCACAAGTGGGTTTCTTAACACAATCGTCACCATTTCTAAACTAACCTCATGATGGACACAAAACATAAATATATAGACATACAAAGTAAAAAGAAAAAAAAAAAGAAATCCACAATCAATGATGAGACGCTCAACGAAAGTCTGGAACTTGACCGCTACCTTAGAGGAGAGAAGACATGAGCTAAAACTCAATGAGTGGCAAGTTTTTAGAAGTAAAATCTCGTCAAACATGCTCTCAAGATTGTTTAAAAATGCATCGACAATGAAATAATAATTAGAATGTAAACATTACATATTACATAAAATCACAAGTATTGCCAAGAAACATATGTAACATATAAGGTCTACCATAGCAAAGCGCCTAAATATACGACCAAGAATAGCTCGCACATGATCAAGGAATCATACGGCCAAACTGAGCTCACATATATTTAGTCTCTACCATAATAGCAATCTCCATCCAATCCAACCATGGTAGAATACTAAATACACGGCCAAGAATAGCTCACATGAGATCCATACCCACAAGTAAACAAGCGGCCAAACTAAGCTGACGACCCAACCCAACCCAAATTAATATAGTATATATTTATATATACACACACATTATGTATTTAATAAAAAAAGGAAATTAGGTTTTCTCAGCTCTCACGAGATAGAAATCATCTCTTCTTAGTTCTCACGTTGCACTTCACCTCCGGCTCTTCCTCCCGCACTGCAGCATCTCCAAAGTATTCTCCGTCTCTCCTCCTTCGTCTCCTCCACATTGACTCCATCTCCTCAGACATCTCTGATCTTCGCTATCTTTGATCTTTGTCAGATCTCAAATCTCCTCCATCCTAGTCAAGCATAAAAATTGTCTGTATTTGACTCTCCTTCGTCTTCGATCTTCACTAGATCTCAGATCTCTCAGAAATTAAAAAAGAAAAAAAATTAATCTCACAATCCAACCCATATTTCACGAGTTGGGTTGGAACTTAATTTGGGTTTTCAACTCAAATAACCCAAAAATATGAGTTGGGTTGATAATGTCTCTCAACCCAATCGAACCCAATCTGATTACACCCTTAGGTTAAGCTAAGGTCGAAGCCAAATCACAATCCTCTATCCAAGTCCTCACTAGGATCAGGTTCTCGAATCTCTGGTCACGACCTCTTTTAGCCCCGAAATTCCCTAACAACCATAGGCGGTTCTATAAAAACACATTCGCGTAGCCTTTAGAGCAATCACCAACATCATTTCATAAACATCACATGTTTAAACTTTAAAACCAAACATAGTCAGAAACAAATTTCCAAATATTTTTAATCCTTAGTCATTAACACATACTTTTAGAACTCCTTCAAGTTTAATAATAAATCAATGAGTATTTTAGAAATCACTTGTCATCTAAAACTTGTCTAGTAAGTTTGGGTTCAACCACATTTTTTAAATATAAGAGTTCATGTAAACCGAAATTCATATTTGAAAACATTTCTAATGCATAGTTCATAAAGTAATCATGCTCGAAGTTTTCATAATCATGGCATACTATAATAACAAATATAAATTTATAATGAAAATATTTGAAAATAAACAACTCACTATCAATAACTCAACCACCCATGATCATATGCATTTTCCACTTCGATTTGGCTTGAAACAAAGATTAAGGTCTCTCAATTATCTTCACATAATAAGACAACACAACAATCTCCAAAAACACTTCATTATGAGCATTCAAGCTATTTTACATTTCTAAAGTCCTTAAATTCTTGAAAATTTCCTTAGACTACACTAAAAATCCACTTTGAATCCCTTAAACCTCAAATTCAAATTCTTAATAAAATGAATGTCCAAAATTAAGTCAAATTTATTTGGTCTTTCATTTCAATATGCTCTTATACTACCTAATATTCATACCTTAGAGATTTAGATCCATTAACAATCTTAATATCAATCTAATGAGTCAATAACTTAGGAGCTTACCGAAACTTGTTTAGAATAACCTTAAATGTGTTGATCAATGTTTTCAAGTTCTCCAAATCTTCAATTTTTCGTACAAAACAATATGGGTAATATCAAGTTCATGCTAAAACTAAATGGGTATTCAAGAACTATAAGAGAACTCAATAAATTTACCTAAAGCCTTATCGAAAGCTTATTGAAATCGCCTTGACAACATAGTAATGGCTTTCTAAATTTGAATCTAGTAACTAAAACCATTTTATGTTTTGAAGCTTATAAAAGTAACACCCAAGTGAACTCCAAAGTTAATGAAAAGTCCATTTTCAAACTTTAACATTCAACTCAAAGACCTGAGTAGCATGGGTAATCTTATCTAAATGCTTAAACTTAATGGGCATTCAAGAATCTAAGAAAATTCAATGAAATTACTTCAAAACTTACCAAGAACTTAGCAAAGTACTCTTAACTTCATTGGGCTACATTCTAACCACCTTCTAAATGCGAAATCATTCATCCACCAGTATGGGTTACTCAATGTTATCACTAAAATTAGATGGGTGCTCAAGATCGACTTCATAAAGCTTAGAATCTTATCCAAGTTGTGCCAAAATGCATAATTTCGAGCTCCTGAATGAATGGACAACGACTCAAAATCTTCTCAAATTCAAATATAGCATCAACATGTAATGGGTATTGTGAAAATCAAGTTGAAACTTAATGGGCAGTCGAAACTCAACAAGAAATCTAACTAAAATAAAGAAAATTTACCCCAAAACTTAGATTCGATGAGAGGGAGTTGGAAAGGAATGAAATTAAGTGGTGATTCACTTGTGGAATGACGGTGAAATGTGGTTAGATGTTGGATAACTCTATTAATGAAAAATCCTTGGAGGAACTCAGACAAAACAACACCAATCGAGCCCAACACTTCATATCTTTGTGACCTGCAAAGGATTCGGGGTAGGAGTGATCGTCGTTCGGCGAGCCAAGCAGCGTAACGACAGGTAGGTGGTGAGTCAGCATGAAGGAGAGAAAGAGAGAGGAGCGGGCGTGTCATCATCAGAAAGTTGTGTCACTGTCGACGTGAAGGGATGAGAGCCCTACGCAACAGAAGATCAATAAGTAGAACCATGAACTCAATTTAATGGAAACTTAAAAATACCAGTGCATTGGCAAAATAAACTATAAACAAATTTCAAACTTACTATAAGGCTAAGCATGCTTTCAAAATAAAAATAGAAATTACAGAGATGAAAATTCACTCACGTTGACGACTCTAAATTGAATTTTGAACGCCACCACTTGGTGACCTCACTATTTTCTAAGCTGAGATTGGTTTGTGAGAACCAAAATTGAGAAGATAAATTTTTCAGGGAGAATTTGAGAGAATGAATTCTCACTACGCAAAAAAAAATTCCAAAGATGTTCTGTCAATCTTTTTTGCCGCATTGATAACTCCTTGAATAAGGGGGAAGTTATAAAGAATATGGAAACGTGAGAATAAACCATTCAGTTCCCCATTAATTTAATTTTAAATTAAAAATACTATTAAAATAATTAATTAAATCATATTTAATTAATATTTCAATCAAATCATATTTGAATGAATATCTTTAACATAACCAATAGTTTTAATTTAACTAATTTAATTTAATCAAATTAAACTAAACTATTAATAAATTTTCCAATTAATTAGTTTCTAAGTTAAATATCTTATATTTAATTTAATCCAAATTTGAATCATATTCAAAGATAAATTTCTCTCATAACCTATAGTTTTAATGTGTTTCATATACATATTAAAATTTAACCTATAGTTTTAATGTGAATTTAATTCACATTAATTTAATATCTTATTCTCTCATAAATTAATTTTGATTCAAAAAAAAATTTATATAATAAAGTTTAATTAAAATATAAACTTTATATTATAATGTATCATCATACATTATATTAATCCTCAAAGTGAATTTGAACATTTCAAATTATAACCACTACAAATAAATCTCATTACCCTTTACGAGCTAGGAAGGGGACCTCCCTACAAATCAGAAGCTACAATGATATGCGATCAATTAGCTAAACTCATTAACCACATTAATCAATATTCGTTAACGATGTGTACACTCCACTAAATACTCACAGCTAAGCTCTTCTCACTATAGATATATTTCTATATCCACGAATATAGAAAATACCAGTAAGTTAGTCCTTCACAAGTGTTCATAACACCAGCTGGGTTAAATTATAATTTTACCCCTGGAACTCACGCTACCCCTCACTCTCTCTTGAAACTTCTCTCGCCAACAAGTCACTCCCTAGCTACGTTGCACAAATTGATTGCTGCAACTTTGTCAGAACTCTTCCAGCTCCCTCACACATGAATCGTCGGTAGCGACGCATGTTGTGTTAGGTTTTATGTCCTAAAACTTGTAGATAGTAAATATATAATTCATTGACCATTATTAATAAAGTGTTATTATAATAATTTTAATAATTGTTATTGATTATATTATTAGTTTTGTCTTAATAACCTAAATCAATGTTCCAGATACAACTTAAAAGGTGTATAGTACAGGGATAAGGCTAGCCTTATCCTGGTAACACTACGAATACGGCTCACTTTGTATTTGATACAAACCCAATGATCCAATGCGCTCATGTAGGTGACATGCGAGTAAGGGTATCCTATGCAATGAGTTTGCAAAAGACCGGACCATGTAATAGTAAACACTAGATGTAATTTCGTTAACTAGTTAGGTTTCTATTTCATTAGGATGACCTAGGTAACTTAGTCTTAATCCTGAGTGTATTATAAACTTCTAGGTTTCTATTTCATTAGGATGACCTAGGTAGTGAGGGATTGTCCTTTGATTTGTACGGGAGAGAGTGGCTAGATTACTGACTCAATATGCTTATCATTTGCGAACAAGACCGAGTGGATGGCTGGAAACATAATCACACAAGATGGAATTCACTCCTTCCCAACTTTGGGGTAAGTAGATAAGTTGTAATGACCCAACTTTCCTATAAGTTGAGGTCATTAATATCTAAATAAGTATAGATTTTTTTTTTAAGTACAAGAAAATAATTTATAATTTTTAAGAAAAGCTTTAAATAATAAAAATAAATAAGCAATTAAAATAACCAATCAAAATACTAGTTTGGGCCCATAAGAAAAATAAGAGAATATTTAAAATATTTGAACCGAAGTTCTGAATAAACCAAAAATATAATTACTGAAATATAAATGCGGAAAAACTGAATTATTCCCTATGGCTATCCACGGTCACTTCTTATCATTCGCCAGCTTGCCTTTGCCTCTACCCTTACCTGAAAATTTAAAACATTAAAAGAGTGAGTATAAATTTATACTCAGTAAGAGACCCATATCAGTCTCTCTATATGTCTGTTAACCTCTCGTTAGAGTCCTGTAACATGGTACCGCATACTATTGCTCTCCGGAACGCATACTATCCAGTGGTCCCGTAGGGACACACCTGGGCTCTCGGTGAACCCGAAGGAATCACCCTATAGGAGAGTCGGGCTGTAAATGATCGACAAGGGACCCCTATACGGTACGACTCTAACAGGCAGACCTAACAGAACACTATAGCCTATACGTGCTTATCATAACATCAACATCTTAGCTCAGTCAGACATAACACAAAAGTAACATATTTACTCATAGCATGCCTCAACAAATAATACTGTAGCTAACTCATAACATATGGTCTCCGAAGTAACCATTTATAAGGTCATCTTAAATAGACATATTATACATCTCTTAGTTACACTAAACAATACACAACATACGTGCAGCTTCCAAGTGGGGTTTAGTAGGGGAAATCCCTTACCAGGAGATTTGCAAAAGAAATAGTACTCCTCTGATTGACAGTCAATTCCTCCCAATAAACTCTGTCCTAATCATGAATAAAATTTAAACTTAATAATTTTTCCAATCTATCACTTTACTGTTTAATTAGGCAACCAACTCAATCAAACTTACCCCAAGATTTAAAGTTGTTCTCAATACAACTTTGAATGGAAATTTGCACCGCTCAATTCCTCAACCACAACCTTAACCTTCAAACAGCATAATTCAACTCATTCCAGTGCTAACTCATTTAAGATCCAAAACAATAATTATTTGGGCGTACCAAACCCAACGAGAACTAAGCAAAAACTCACCAAGGGCTTAAATATGTTGCAGACGGCTAAAACTGAAGGTGGCTCTGCTAGCAAGGCTTCAGCTCGGGACTTGAGACTCACGGCTCGCGTATGGCTCACACTGGAACGGCTCGGTTGCGCTTGGCTAGCGTACAGCTTACACAGGAACCGCTTGGTTGCTCGTGGCTCGCGTACGGCTTACACATCTCGGTGAAGGGAAGACACGAATGACTCGTAAGGAGGGCAGCTCGGATACACGCGTGCGGCTCAAAGGCATCACTGACCAGCTGACTCCGATTTAGACGACGCGACGCAGGTCCGACGGCGGCGGCGGCGTTCAATGGCAGAGGATGTCTCGATTGCTAGTGAGGCACGAACGACTGCTGGCTTCAGCGACGCCTGGGCTATTGACGAACCGAGCGGCTTGTCTGTGGTTGAAGATCGACATGCGGCTGCCGGCGGAAGGAACGGACAAAGATGAGAAAAATAGGGATTCTTGGCAACGACTAGGGTTCTTTGGATGAAGGAGAAGGTGAACAGTAACTATGGCACGCATCCCGAGTGGGTATTTAAATATATAAAATACTAATAATAATAATAATAATAATAATACTATTATTATTATTTAATTTCCCCCCAAATAACTCATCTTTTCCTTATTCTCTCCCTATTCCAATTAATTTTCCCTCTCTCTTCATTAATAACCCTTCTATCACCTCTTTTATATTTTTCCTTAATAATTATATTATTCCATAATATAATTATTCTTACTCCTCCATAACTTTCTACATACACATATCAATATTTACTCATAATACTTCCAACTTTACAAATTTAATTCACCAACCATAAATACAAAACCAAATTTTAACAATAGAATTCCAATTTCCAAAAATTAACCACACATCTTTCCAAAACACTTAATCTCCACAATTTAAAACAATTTCACAAATAACACCCAAAATTAAACAAAATAAAATAATAATAAAAATTAAAAATAACCTAATAGTTTTGGGGTGTTACATAAGTGTTGCCTTAAATGGTGTCTCTAGGAGTTGAACAAATGGCCCTACCCTCTCTATGGCATGAGAAGGGTTTTTGTTTAGTGGTTGGACCATAAATATGTTGTTCATTAGAGGAACGCTGTATTTAAGGACTAGAAGTAATCCAGTTGAAGAAGAAGATGACAAAGAGATATGGGAGAATTGTAGAAGAAATGTATCAATATTATAACTAAAACTTTAGGCCTCTCAGCCATGGAGCCAATATTACACATTAATACAAATGAAATAGAAAATGGAATACAAAGAAATGAATCAAGTCTCAGAGTATTATTTCTCATACTCCTTGGCTCTAATTTTTGCCTGTTGTGATGAGGGGAAATGGTAGGAAAAATCTCTTTCTCTTTTGTTCTAAACTCTCACCTAAAACTTTAAGAAAGAATGGAAGTATGAGCTTGCTTTTCGGGATCCAATTTTGCATGCTTTTTTTATGAAGTACACATCTCTATTTATAGGTGAGAAATGATGTGACATGACATTCTACGCTTCATTAATTCCTCTAATAAATCTGTATCAGCACCGTAGATGTCCTTTTGTCCTTTTTCTGACATCGTGTCAACTAATTTTGTTTGTTAGTGCTCCAGATCGCCTAACTTGTTGTGAGTGTCGCCCTATTGGTTGTGCACGTCTCCTCGCTCGATGTTCAATTCTATCGTCAGGTTATACTTCTTTTTTCCTTCAATTCTGCAATAAGAAAAGTAAAACGTGATAAACAGAGTTAAAGTTCTTTTGTAGTTCGCGATGCGCAACTTAATCAATTATTCTACTTTTCTTCGCATTTTTCTTCCAATCTTATGCCTTAAGGTTTAATTATTGTACATAAAAGGCTATAATAACTTGTATTTCTACAAGTTATTACACCCCCAAATTTAAAATAATGCTTGTCCTCAAGCATCATTCCAGATTTCTAAGAGTTCACGAGCTTCGCTAAACTTCTCAAAATGTGTTTTTAATTAATCTCACATTCTGAATGTTTCATACTTTCCTCGCTTACTCTACACTTGAAAATATTTCTAGATTCTAAATGTGACAAGCTTAAGTTTTAAAATATCCTTGTTCTTTCCACAAAATCTTATTTTCATTTTTAAGATATGGTTGTTGTTTCAAAAATTATTGGTTCCTTTCTTTTGGGAAAAAAAAAACTCTTTTATTATTTATTTATGTTTGGCGTTGAGTGAAAAATCATTGGTATTCTATAAATTTGTTCCTCTCTCAACTATAACTCCTTATTTACTTTACTCTCAAATTTTCGTTGAAACTTTACTTCTTATTTTTGGTCAAGAGGCGGCAACATTGGAGTTTTTATTTCAATTGAATTTTAATTAAAAAAAATGAGTTGGTTTTTTATTAGACGGAATGTTTTTTTAGAAGGAATTTTAAGTTCCAACACCTGAAAAGCAAAATTTCTTTGATATTTCGAATGCTTTAGCTCGAACCTCAAACACCCTAAAATTTAGAACACAGCAAGGTCTTCATTGCGAAAAAGTGAATGATAAGATGAACTTAGAAAAATTTTACAAAAGAGGTTTGAGGTAAAGCTTGCTCGCCTGAAGATTACCAGAAACATTTACTAAGTATATTTCACTAAGGACAGTTTCATCACCATATACTAGTTGACTTAGAGTTTTCATTGATAGAAAATATATATGCATAGCGAAAAACGGATCTAAAATTACCCTAATTGCTAAGATAAACATGCATAAACAAAACTACATGAATTAAGATTTTTCAAGCAATAACCTTTGTAGCTTCTCAAAAGAACTCTCTCACGAACATTAATGGACCACCACTACTAGTCACCTACTATCCTGTGGACTCAGAACCGGATTGTGGAACCCGATTGATGAAGGAATTGAGATTAAGATTTAAGAGTAGAAATTTGGAATGTATGTTTTTCTTTTTGGTGTGAGAGAGAGGTGAAGAAATTTATTTTTAATAAAAGAGAAATAATGAAATTTATTAGCAAAAATTCCAAAAGTTTTTAAATCTAAAATTTCAAAGCTTTTTTATAAAGAAATTACATGCAAAATGCATGTAATTACTTCATCATGATTCAACACCTCACAAAATACTTACTCTTAATGGGCTTGGTGTCATCACCATAAGCTTCCACTTAGCCCACTAGGAGTTAGTAGGATTATCCAACAAAATATTGGATTTTCTCACTAACTTTAGTCAAGGGGTAAAATGGTCATTTGACCATTCAAGTTAAAGTCAAACTTTGACTTTTTCAAGTCAAAAGTCAACATTTTGATTTTTTACCATATTGGCCTCCTTAACTAATTCTGACCTCTCAAGCATGAATCCGCATTCATTTTCTCAAAATTCAAATCACATTTGAATCTATAGCCGATAAAAATTTGACTTTTCAAAGTTAAAAAGTCAACATTTTACTTTTTACAACTTTGACTAATTCCATTATTTTCGAGCTTTCGAGTATGAATTCATATTCATATTTTTTATATTTAAACATAAAACTCTATCTTTAAACTAACGACTATATTACATATACCTGTTAGTTTCTCTCTCCTCACCTAATTCAAACTATTTGAATCAATCCATCATACTCTTCTAAGTTTATTCCAAATGAGCTAGCAGGGGAACCTAATAGACTTATAGATCATGGGTTCCAACGAATCGAGATTAACTGGCTAAACTCTTTTAGATCTAGCTAATCAACATTAGTTAACTAACGGGTCATTCCACTAAAGTCTAGTAGTTGAACTCCTTTCACTATAGATATATTTGTGTCTACCTGATATAACCATGGTCAGTAAGTTAATCCTTCACAGGTTGTTCGTAAGCTCGAGTGGGTTAAAATACCATTTTGCCCCTAAGACTACATCTTGCTCCTTAAGTCCCACGAATCCACTATTAAACAACTGGTTTAAGATTCAACCTATAAACCGAATCCCTCTCGAGCCAATGAGAGGGTGAGACCCCTTGTTCAAGACTTGGATTTAGTGCTTTAGGGAACAACCTATCTACTATCTCTAAAGCAAGTAGGAGTGAATTTCGTCTTACACCCTATGTTTTCAGCTATCCACCCGGTCTTACCCCTAAAATGGGAGGCTTATTGGGCCAGTGAATAGGAGTTCATAGTTAGCTCAGGATTAAGGTTAAGTTACCTAGGTCATCAATAATCAAAATAGTCAATTTTAAACAATAAACAACATCATAACGTAAAAGTGACTATTCCATGCTCCAGTCTTATGTAAACTCTTTACATAGGATGCCTCCACTTTTATGTGTCTACATGAACGATTCCGGATTACATTGTTTGTACTAACTACAAAGCAGGTTGCATCCATAATGTCCCAGAATAAGGTGTCCAACCTTTATACTTATACTATAGACCATTTTAGGATATATACTCGAACTTGATCTAGGTTTATGCTCTACATAAAGTTCAAGTTTACTCAAAATAGCCTCGGGACCTTAGTTTATTTGATTTAAGATTATAGTATTTAATTTCTCAATAACGACTTTATTGAATAGAATATGATTATAAACTACAAGTTTTAGGACATAAATTCCAATATCCATAAGTATTTTCATAGAAGTTATCCTTGCGAAAGAACAAAAGAAAAAATACAGAAAATGCAAGAATAAAAGAAAGCGAAAAGAAAAGTATAACGTATAAATGGAAGAAACTTTGTATTTGTATAAAATTTTATTAATGAATGTGCATGCATGGGTACAAATGGAAAAATTAATTACAAGAAAAAGGGTAGAAAGCACCCCCAAATTTAGTTCTCTTGCCGAGTCAGGGTCGCCAAGATTTGTGTGTTGAATAGGATGTGTTTCTACAAAAAAATTATTATTTAGTGACAAAATTTTAGTGTCACAAATAATTTTTGTCTCTAGATAATCATTTTAGCAACACAAAAAAAAAAATTGTCACAAAAATTATTATTAGCAACATTTTTTTTAATCCGGGTCACTAAAAGAATTAGAAACACATAAAATAATGTCATTAAAAGTTAAATAGTTTTAGCAACAAAAAAAAAATGTTGCTAAAACTTAATTTCTCCCCTTCATTTCCCTCCAACTTTTCATTTAATCATTTATTAAATATATATTTTTTTAATCCCTAATTTATTCTCCTCTTCCATGACAAAAAGAAAAGAATTTTAAATCCCTAACCCTCTCTTCAACCCATGAATCCTCAACCCACGGCACCTCAAACCTTTCCTCATCATCGATCGACGACGTTTCGGGCAACGAAAACCGACGACAATAGGTAGAAACCCACGACAAGACCATTTAGGCGTCTTGGCAACCCACATTTCAGCCATCCACATTTCGGCTACAGCATTTCAGATTTTGGATTATGACAAAAGCGTGAGTTTCGACAACAACATTTTGACAGACGGTGACCCATAGAGAAAGGTACCAATAGTGCCTTTAATGAATATGATCTTATTTATTGTTTCCTCCCTTAAGCATTTTCATTTTTCCCATTCCTTTTTTAATGTATGTTAGAGATAAATTTTATGAAATTTTTGGAGAAGAGTAGTTTTATTTATGAGTGATTTTGAGCTAATTGTTAAATGAAATGGAGTGAAAATAGTGGTCTAAATTGATTATTTATTAATTGATAGAAAAAAAAATTATTTGTTTGTGAGTCTTTGAAAAGGAGTAGAAGACATTCAATGACTTTGTACCTTGTTTGTGAGTCTTTGAGAAGGAGTAGAAAATGTTGATACAAGTGTTCTGATTTCCACCAAATCTATAAGATAAAATACAACAATTTCAATGACTTTGTACCTTGTTTGTGAGTCTTTGAAAAGGAGTAGAAGACATTCTTTGGATTACAAAAGTGTTTGAACTATTTATTTGGATTGTGCAATGAACTTCCTTGAAGATTTATTGTAACTCAAGATTCTTATGAGCCAACTCCACCATTTGAAGTGTAATTTGACAATCCACCCCATATTCCACACAAATCCTTTAAAAAAATTGGGTTATTGTTGCAAATGAGATTCAAACATTTGCCTTTAGAAGCAAAACATTTGACCAAATGAAGACACCAACATTGAAGTTGACTAGCCCATTCCTCTGCTTTTTTTATCCTTAATTTCTCTCCCACCAACTCCTCTTTAATGTAGAAAAATGCATATGAATATGTAAATTGCCTTGTCTTTATCCTCATGCTCATCCAACTTCAGTAAACAATTCCTGCAATAGTCGTTTACCCCAATAAACAATTCTTGTAATGGACTGCTGCTTATTTTCAAAACCGAAAATAGGCTTCGATACAATCCGCTTCTTTTGGTTCAATAATGCCAAAGATAAAGAATAGAACTGTGAACAAAAGTAAGCGCTTGGTTGGTTCTAAATTTTAACATAGGATTGAACTTGTTTACTTATGAAAATTTAAGAAAAAAAAATTCTAACTGTTAGAGACTTGTAATCTGTGATTTGTTAAGATGAAGAAGGCCTTTCATCAAACTGTTAAAGACTTGTAAGGTTATTGTCTTCTTTGCTTGTGATGCTTTGATCACATTATTTTAATTTCTTGATTTTAAGTCAAGACACATGATTACATGTCTTTGCAATCTAATTAACTTTTGTCAAACAATCATTACTGAAGGTTTTAAAATATTTTTCTTAGCACTTAATTAGAAATAATAGTTTAGACTTAAGTGGGATGGAAACAAGGTAAGTCTTTTCTACTTATCTGTGGCTTAAGTTCTATGTGTCTATATATATATTTGCTTTCAAATTCCATGCAAAGAGTAGGGGGCGTTTGGGCCCCAGTTTATCACTGTTGGGTTAGGGACCCTAACCCTTGTTTGGGGCCCAATTTATGGAAACCCTAGTTTTAGGGTTTCCATAATACCCCTAAATCCTTTTCACACTTATCCCCTCTCTGCCATAACTCTTCCCTTCACTCTGCCGTAACCCGCGTATTAGTCCCTTCATTTTCCCTCAATCCTTGCGCGTCTTCTTCCTCATTCCCCTTCTCCTTTGCATTTTCTTCTTTCCCTTTCTTCTCTCTATTTTCTTCTTTTCCTTTCTTCTCTGTATTTTCTTCTTTCCCTTTCCCCTCTCTGTTTTCTTCTTTCCCTTTCCCCTCTCTGTTTTCTTCTTTCCCTTTCCCCTCTCCGTTTTCTTCTTTCCCTTTCCCCTCTCCGTTTTCCTCTTTCCCTTTCCCCTCTCCATTTTTTTCTTTCCCTTTCTTCTCTGCGTTTTCTTATTTCCCTTTCCCCTCTCTGTTTTCTTCTTTCCCTTTCCCCTCTCCGTTTTCCCTTTCTCTTTCCCCTCTATGTAAATTTCTGTTTAATCTACCTTTTTTCTTCTCTCATCCCTCTTTGTTCCGCTCAACAATTTGGGGTTAAATGGAAATTTCTTGGCAAATTTGTTTGTGAATTAGAATTCATTTTTTTTTTTAAAACAGAGAGTGAGAGATGGTAGATGTTGTGTGTTGGAGCTCTTTGGGATGAGATTTTGTTGACATTATGAAAATTTGAAGATTCATGATTTGTTGAATTTTTTTTGGTATTTTTAGTATAATGGATGAATGCATAACTAATATTCTTTATGGGTATATAGGGTATATATGATATATAGAATATGTAGAATATATAGGAGTGGGAAACCTTTTTTATAACTTATAATCAGTAATTATGTTTGTTATTGATCTTTAATTTGAAAGAATGGTGAGAAATAGAAAGATTAATTGCCATTTGTGAGTAAGTGAAATCCAAACCCAATTTGCAGTTTGATGAACACTTCACATTTTATTTATCTTTTAAATTAATTAAATATATACAAATTATTTTGTCAATTTAGTTGACAGAATAAACTTTGCCTACAAAAAATTAAATACATAAATAAGTTTGGAGCCATTAAAGTTAGGTTTGAAATAAATTAAAAATTTTAATTGCTATGAGAGTTTGATTGTTTAATAAGCTTGATTGTGAATGTATTTATTAAAATTAATTATTTTTTTACCAAGTTGATGTTTTTTAAAATTCTAAGCTAAATGTTGAAAAAAAAAATATTGAATTTAGAATATGAATGTAAAAAAAAAAAAAAAAAAAAAAAAAAACTTCACAACACCACTCACACAATCCTTCCCCCAAACACATCTTATCATAACACCATCATAACCCTACCCACATAAGTAAGCTTTTAGTAACGCAAAAACATCATTAAAAGTACATCTTTTATGGCACGTAATTATTGCGTCGCTAAAACATTTAGCTACTCGGATACAACGATACTCCTAGCGACAAATGGCTCTACGTCGCTAAAAGTATTAGCGACGTGTTTTTGAGTTTTAGTGACGTTTTTGTTGTGTCACTAAAAACGAAATTTCTTGTAGTGGAGGCACGCGTTGGACAAACAGCACGTAGGTATACTCCATTGAAGCTCTGAACTGCCTATCCCATTGTGCTTCCATCTGCCACATCAATTAAGAATGTGCGATGAGTGAAGTGAGATTGGAGACTACTGAGAACAACCGCTCTTGGTTCATCGCGATCTTGGCCAACTATTCTTGCTATTGAGATACTAACTATTTGAGTTCGACATTCTCAGCTTGCACTTTCTCTAGCATTGTTGTCATCATGTCATGATCCTCACTATGGATCGATTGTGCAGCGAGGGCTTGTTCAAAATAATCAAAAGTAGGCTTGGGGATTTGGAAAACAATGGCTGAGGGTTGTGGTTTTAGGGTAGATAGGCAGCATAGGGCTACGCTGTCTTGAGGAGATGGGTGATTTGGGTAGAGGTGGAGGTAAGTTAGTTTGAGGCGGCGATAGTAGAGGAGGTAAGGTTTTGATATTTTTGGGCGACGGGGGAGGAGTGTTATTTTTAGGAAGAGGGGTGGAGTATTATCTTTTGAAAAAGGTGTTGGGTCTGGGATGTTGTGAGGCGGGGAGACTCTATCATCATCAGGTGGTATCTTTTGACCCAACTTTCTACGGCGAGGGGGATTTTGATCCTTGACCATTTCTTTAGTCACATCAACCTTGACTTTCTTCACAAGTTGAGTGGAGAATGATGAAAATTTTCTTTTAACCGGCGACGGTAGAGGTGAATCTTCTTCTTCTTCGAACCCTTTAGGATTCTTTTTCTTGCCAAGTGTTTTCAGACAACGCTCCTCTTCTTTATGTTGATGGAACTTAATAACTCTGTTGAAAAATCAACCAACTTTTTTAGAGAGTATGCAAATACAAAGGCCAATCCATTTTCATTTTGAAAAATCCAATTTAAAAGAAAAAATCATACAAAATGCATGTAAGTTCTTCACCAAAATCCAACAACACATAACCCACTAACATTTAGCGGGCTTATTGTCTTCACAATAAGATAACACTTAGCCCACTTGAGTTTGTGGGATTATTGAGCAAAATATTAGATTTTTGCACTAACTTTGGTTAATGGTCATATGGTCAAAAGTCAAACTTTGACTTTTCAATAACAAAAGTCAACATTTTGAGTTTTTCATAACAAAAATCAACATTTTGACTTTTTACCATTTCGTCTATCTTGATTATTCTTTTAACTCCCGAGCATGAATCCACATTCATTTTCTTGAAATTCAAATCATATTTGAATATATTGTCGGTCAACATTTGACTTTTCAAAGTCAAAAGTCAAGACTTTGACTTTTTACAACTTTGACCATTTTCATCCATTTCAAGCTTCTGAATATAAATCTGTATAAATATTTTTTATATTTAAATCTCATTTAAACATAAATCTCTATCTCTAATCTGATAACAAAGAACTATATCAGATATACTTGTCGATTTCTCTCTTCTCACCTAATTCGAACAATAAGACTCATTTCATCATACTGTTCTAAGTTTATTCCATATGAGCTAGCAGTGGAACCTAATGCACCTATAGATCATAGGCTCCAATGATTCGAGATTAACTGGCTAAACTTTTTCAAGATCAAGCTAATCAACGTTTATTAACTAACGAGTCTTTCCACTAAAGTCTCGTAGTTGCACGCCCCTCACTTTAGATATATTTATGTTCATTTGATATAACCATGTTCAATAAGTTAATCCTTCACAGGTTGTTCGTAACCTCAGTTGGGTCAAAATATTGTTTTACCTCCAAGACTACATCTTGCTCTTTAAGTCCCAATGATCCACTATTAAACAATTGGTTTAAGATCCAACTTACAAACTGAATCCCTCTCGGGCCAATGAGAGGATTGGGCCCTTTATGCAAGACTTGGATTCAGTCCTTAAGGGAACAATCTATCGACTAACCCTAAAGCGAGTCGGAGTGAATTTCATCTTGCACTCTATGTCTCGAGCTACCCACCCGGTCTTACCCCTAAAATGGAAGGCTTTTTGAGCCAGCGTTGATGAGTTGCCCTCACCTATGCAAAACTAAGGATAATCTTGTGTAAAGAGGATGAGGAAGAGGAAGAGGAAGAGAAAAAGGAAAAGGAAGAGGAACAGGAAGAGGAAGAGGAAGAAGACGAAGAAGAAAAGGAAGAGGAAGAAGAGGAGGAAGAAGAGGAGGAAGAGGAAGAGGAAGAGGAAGAGGAGGAGGAAGAAGAAGAGGAAGAGGAAGAGGAGGAGGAGGAGGAGGAGGAAGAAGAAGAGGAAAAGGAAGAGGAAGAGGAAGAAGAGAAGAGGAGGAAGAGGAAGAGGAAGGAACTACAAGAAATCGGCATTTTTCCGACTCACACAAATGCATCGAGAAAAAGAACGTCGATAGAAGAAGTTTCTTTCGACGTACAAACCATAACGTCGAGGGAGGTGATTTCTACCGACGCACGATAATGGATGTCAGGGAAAATGGACAATCCCCAATGTGGAAAATGAGGACTCGAGAGATGTCTTAGGTACTGCCGATGCACCATAACTAACATCGGGACAAACGACCAATCCCCAACGTGGTTAATGAGAACGTCGGAGATTCCTTAAGAACTGCCGACATGTACAATGTTGCATCGGGCAAGGCCAAAGAATTAAATTGTACTGTTAGCTTTCCTCCGATGTGACGTCAGAATCATCGAGAATGGGTGGGTTGTCGCAATGTTTTTTGGGATGTATCAGGAGTTCCTCTTTTATTAAACCCAATTCATTATGTAATTTACAGAATCGAAAGAAAAAGGAAAAAACAAGAGAGAGACCAAAAGAGATAGAGAAGAAGAAGGGATTTGTTGCCGTCGATCCCTGCCGCTCGTCGTCGTCGTCTTTCGTTGCTAATCGTCGTATTCTGGTAAATATTTGTTTTATATTAGTTTAGATGTACATAGTTTATTTTTATTTAGACTAGAATTTATGTTTTAAGAATAAGATTTTGAATTAGTTTTTGGTATTTGATTTGAATTTTAATTGTTTTTTAGATTTATGAATTAATGTAAATTTAAGGGGGGTGAGTTGAAATTTTGAAAGAGGGAGGGGTTGAATCAATTGAAATTGTAGAGGACAATTGAAAATTGAAGGGGGAGGGGGTTTAATTGAAATTGTAAGGGAGGTGTTGAATTGAAAATTTTTAGAAGAGTTGAATTGGAATTATTAAAGGGGTCGAATGAATTAAAAATTAAGGAGGGGGTGTTGAATTAAAAATTAAAGTGGAGGTGAAAAAAAAATAAAAGGAGGGGGGGGGGGGGGGCTATCCTTAAATTCAAATTTTATAGTTGTTTATTTTTTAACAGTTTCATTTGTTAGAACTACTAGTAATTTGTTGTTGATTTCTTATGGATATCCTGTAGTTATGGTAATGATCAAACATATTTCTATTTTAAGTCTTTAACAATGGACAAGGGTTAGATTTTTTAACTTTAACGTTGTTTACTTTGCATTATTACTGATATTAGCATTATATATATCTAAATTTAATTTTTTTATTGTTGTAGGTGTGAACCTGTTGAATTATGGCGTCCACGGCCAAATTTACCTTAATTTATGTTCCATGTAATTTTATTTTAACAAATTCGAACGTGTTAGAGAATGAAACATTTATTTAATTATAATAAAATTTTGATTTGGCATTATATATAATTATTTATTAATTTGGTTGTTCAGTTTTTATTAAATTAAATCAAATTGGAATCGAACAGAAACTTAAACAAGAAATTAAAAACAAAAAAATTAAAAATTAAAAAAATACCTCGAACTATTTTCGAAGCACTGCTTGCGTCGGGAAATAGGCCTTCCCACATTCAGGAAATGGCAGTTCCGAAGCGTCTTCTACGTTACGCCGAGAATGATTCTTCCAACAAGGATTTCCTGACATGCATCCTGGCGTCGAAAAGAACATTGGAAGACCTTGTCCGGACGCCTTTTGTAATCAGCATTGGAAAAGACTCGACTTGTTGTAGCAAAGATAAGGAAGAAAAAGAAGAAAAGGAAGAGGAAGAAGAAGACGAAGAAGAAGAGGAGAAAGAGGAAGAAGAAGAGGAAGAAGAAGAGCAAGAGGAAGAGGAAGAGGAAGAAGAGGAAGAGGAAGAAGAAGATCATTCGAAAAGCTTATATAACAACTGAAAGAAGTAAAACACCAACAACAAGAAAGTAAAGAGATACAAAAGGTTATAATCCAGTTTGGTGATATATCACCTACGTCAGGGGCAGTGTGCCTAGGAAAGATCATAAACTAAAATTAAAATAAGTAGGTTATGTTGTATTACTTATTTGCAATACTCTTACTACAATGCTCTTGTAGAGCTAAACTTATTGATCACCTTGGCTCCCTCTAGATGTGAGACTCCCTCCTCTTAAGAATAGTTAGCCTCCCTATAAGAGTAGAAATATTGGTGTCTTCACTTCGACTTCCTAAATTGAACTTGAAACGGTGATATCTTCCCTTACGATCAACGAACTCCCTTCATTGATAGAACATAAGCTCTGCCTAAGATAGAGAATTCCTCTTCATGGTTGTGTCTTAGGCTCCTCTTAAGACTGAGAATTCCTTCTCAACAGAAAATATTTAATGTCATGCCTCGTCTTAAATGTCAAACCACGCGACCAAATGGGGGGAGGGGGTGTCGTCTAGACATTCAACTCATACCTCTCACGAGATACACATTAAAACGCCTAGTAAGCAACACAACTCTTTCTATTGTCTTTTCGCGAAGCTCTTCTACTTGAGCCTTAGAGACCTTCACCTCCTTTTCAGCAAAAACAACTCAAGGAATTAACACAGCGGAATAACTTAACTCCTTCTATTTATTAACTTAATGCTTACAAAAGTACAAATTATAAATTACAATTTGCTTTTCATAAAATAAACCAACGCTGGTCTTCTCACATGCTTCTTCTTTTCTACCAAGTTTCAGCCTTTCGTGTCGTAGTGGATAAGACTTGGCAGAACTCTCTTGGCATCAATATTCTGTATCTACTTTAATTGTTGCCCCTTTCCCTCTTTTGCTGCTTCAATTTCTCCTCTGATGCTGGTGCTTAAAGGTGTGAAACTTCTCTTTCTCTTCCTTACCTCATTCATCCCACCGCCTCGGGCTAGAAGATAATCATTAGGGCTTCCTTTCTCTACCCCAGCTTCTCAAAATTCTTACACCTCTCTTTCCTGCATAGTTGAGGTTTGGACGTTAAGGAGCAATATCCTTACCAACCGACTCCTTGAATGCATGATGAGATGTCATGGCTAGCACACCATGTAAGACTATAGAAATACTCTGCTTCCCTTCTTAACTTGGCTACACAGCCTCAAAACCAACCTTTGCATGGCCTCATCGCCTGACAACCTGGGAAGGGAAAACACTCAAAACGTAAGTCAAACGGACTTAGTGAGCAACGAGTTTTAAGGAAACCTTTTGGGAAATCACATAGAATCCACAAATCAATAAACATCAAGCCATAACAGAATAGGTTTGTCACATCAAACAGTTAACGCACAACAGTTCCCTAACCACACAGCAAGTGCTACAACACCATATACCAAAGTCATTTGGCAACAAGCTCATTTTGAGACTTGGGTATCTCCACTCACTTAGACCTGAGATTTGCTCTTGCTAGTGTCACACGAGTTACCTGAGATATCCAACAATGTCTCACTACATTCACATTCTTAGACCTGGGTCACTCCACCAACATTTCATCATCATAATTTCACACCATACACATGAATCATCTCACAACACACTTGGCTCTGAGACTTAGGATTCTTCCCCCCACCAAGATCTGAGAGTTTCTCTCAACTAGCATCATGCGAGTTTCTTGAACTTTCACCAACCTCTAGCCTTACAATCTCATCACAACTTGCCTCAACCTGAGAATTCTATCCTCGCTTAGACCTGAGATTCGCTCTCGCTAGTGTCTTGCAAGTTTCTTGGGATTTCGTCCAGCATCATGCGATAGATCAAGCCATATCACAAATACAATCACACAAACACATCAAGGAAGCATAGTATCAATGCTTACTCATAGCACATATTAATCACAGATTAACAAGGCATTTCATAAACATCATCACAGAGGGAAGAATACTCAACATGAAACATTAAAACATCAACTTTCAGAACGAGGATTATAACAATGATTTTAGAAATCATACTAGGAACTTAATAACCATTTATAAATCACATTAGGAAATGGATCTTGTCAGTCACATAAATAAGACTGATAAAACACACTTGATCATCTATAGAAAAGTAATAAACCACATTATTACTTTCAAACAAAGCTTGTAAACAGTGTAGTATATGAAACAAACATGTAAATCATTTTAATCACTCACACAAGATACTTAAACTTGACTTTCTCCTTCTCAGTTTTCGACTTTCTTCTTCACATCAAACGGTTGGAGGAGCCGTTCCATTTAGAACTTTCTCGTCTTACTTTCATAAGAAAATATAACACTTTTTCTTTTTTGGAAAAACTTCCATTTCCTTTTGGCTTTCGGCTATTTATAGAGGATTTTCACATCCACGAGTCACTTCTGCGCTTTACACGTGCTGTCTTACTAACGTACCACGTTATGCTACCAATCCAAACTCAACACATAGCCTATCTGTCAGCAACTATTTGACTTTTCCTTGAGACACACACCTTATCTCTTTGGGAAGCTAAACTATTAATTGTCTGACTACCCAAGTTCTCTTCTCGAAGAACCTATCGACATTTCTTTTCCCACAGCGAGTTGTCATGTCATTTGACAAGACGTTTACTTCCTCGCCTCAATCTCTTGGGTACAAATACTTCCTCTCTCAGTATCTTGCTAATGCTTCCCTCAACGCAACACCTTCCTCGCTAGCTATTCTTATAGCATTACTCACCTTCATGCGATAGAACCTTTGGCTTATGCTTTTCTCTTCGTGTTGCCTGCTTCCTTTCGCATCCTTCCTTGCGAAATGTCTCAACACTTACCCGAAACATCCTTCCAACAAGGGTCCTCATTAGAACTTTTTTTTTCGAATCAGGGCCTCACATTTAGGCTCCCCTAAATCAAAATAATCTTTAGTATGTTACAATCAATAGATGAAGAAACTTGCAGCGATACAGTGAGAAACAAGAAAGAACACAATGAAGAACACGACGACCATATCAAGAACAACTATTGCGTAAAGAACAAACGTTGATTTGCATGAAGAACACTTTTATTATAATAAACAACTTTGACAATACTAAATAATGAGTTTCATAATTTACTTTGAATGATCTAATCCACTAAAGGAAATAACATCCATTAGGAAAAGATAAGCCACAATACTAAAAGGGAAAATATATGAATAAAATAAAAAATTCGTAGAAAAATCTTATGATGGTAAAATAAGATGTTTGTGGCTTTGTAGGAGACAACTTAACAAACCACTTCCTTTGAAAAAAAGTATAATGTCAAGTTTTCAAATCTCCAACAATCATTATAACAATAATACTATTTCATTACATTATTTATGCGTAGCAAATAAAATATTTTTTTAAATATAAAAAAATAAACCAAAATATTTATAAATGTAATAAAATAACTAACAAATACATACTCCTAACGAACCCCTGTTAATTCATGATTGATAGACCAACAAATTTTTTCTATATTGTTAATATTTTTTGCCTAAACAATTTCTCAAAAATAAAAATTTAAGAAAAGGAAAAAGAAAAAAAAAAAAAAAAAAAAACTATATAGCATCAATTTCTGTTTCTATTTCTTCTATTACCCATTGACATCCAGCCGGAGACCGGTCTGCCACCCAGGGTTTCTTTCTTCTTCTTCACTCCGTATGGTGGCCACACACCGCCGCACCAACCCACTTCGTCTTCGGTCGTTGGCAAATCCCTCCATCAATTTTCTTTCTCCTCTTACTTCGCTCTCTACTCTAACCTCACTCCGCAAGCTGCCATTTCCACAAGCCTTCAATCTCGAGTTCTATCGTCGTGATCAAAGTTTTCTTTTTTCTTTCTTTATTTTTTCTTCTCTTTTTCGGCATCAGGCAAGTTTGGAGCAAGAGAAATTTCAATTTGAAATCAATCAATCTCCAAATCTACGCGACCCATTTTGATTTCGAAAACCCTAATTTTTTTAGAAATGATTTCAAATCCATTTGAAATCCTTCCAAATTCAGTGGTTTCAAACAGGGGGTGACTGTTATTTTTCTCCTTCCGGAAGTTTTTTGACTAGCAGAAGTAAATAATGGGACTGTCGACTGCTACTACTGCTGTTTCTGAGGCCATTCAACTCTGTGTATTTGATTCAAGGAGAGGACAACAGGAGGGGCAAGAGCTGGACAAGATATTATTTTTTTATCCAGCTGATTTACCCTTTACAAAACAATTGTATATCATTGGCCTCAGTGAAGGGCTTATCACATTTACAAGGTCAGTACCATTCTTTGTTCTTTTTCTTTAATAAAGAAAAATAGGTATTCATCATGTAGAAATATTTGAAGAGCAAAATTAAGAAATAGGCGAACTAGTGATGAAATAAACGAATGAACATTTAGGGAGTTACTCTGAGTAAAATTTCATGCTTTGGTGAAAATAATCCTATAATGGATCACAAATGATATGCTATAATGAATGCATATTTTTCTTCTGGGCTGAAAACAATCCTTTCACTAAACAAGCTCCTTGTGGGTGGACTCCTCCTATTACGTTCTTTAGTAAGATATTTAGGGAGCTACTTGCATCTACTTTTCTCGTTACTGTTTACAAGTTTTAATGATAACAAAGTAAACCCTGTCAATTTAGGTTATGCTCAAAGATGCTTCAATGTATTTGCATTTTATTGTCTATTGTTGGTAGTTAAATGAAAAACGAAAACTTCATGCAGAACATTCTCCCCAGAGGCGGCTTGTGAGGTCATTGAAGCAGAGAAGCATTCTCATGTATTTTTTGAGGCTGAGCAAGATATATGGATGGTTTTGGTACAGTTTTGTTCTAAACAATATATACTTAAATGGTAGTAGTATTATTTTGTGTTGGGATGGACCATACCTTCAGATGGTCACATATTTTATGTTTTTTCATTCATGCAAGTTACATGCGAGCCTGGTGTCACTTAGATGGGAACATTGTTGATCTTACACTTTTCTTTTAATCGTTGATTCTTGACTGCTTTATTTTGGTTTTTTTTAATTCCCTAAGGCTGATCTTACTTGTGAAATATCCTGAATCTCATCTAATGTCCAGTGTGTTATCCTAGAATTCTGAGTTACTTTCATGCATTAGGGTTTTGTTTATATTACTTTTGGTTAGTTATAGTGACATCTCTGTTTTGTTGATATATGTTAGATTAAACTCTCACATCTTACTTCAGGCTTCTTAGGGCTGAAGAAAGTTGAATATGGTATAAGTAAAGGCTTAGTACTAATCAATTTTCTTTCTGAGAAAAATCCCATACCACTTTTCTTTGGTCTCTTTGGTTTCAATCATGTATGTTGTTGCGGTGCAACTGACCTGTGAAGTGTTTCCACTCATGCTTTTTGTGGTTCTCAAGTGTTTCCATTAATCTAAAAGAAGCATTGTTAAAATTAAATTTCTCTGTATTTCTAATGAATTATCCTTGTTAGGTCAGGTAGTGGAGAAGAACAAGGAGTTAGAAGCAATTTGGCGGATTGATGCATTACAGAAGCTTCTTAAGGAAATCCACTCTCTATTTCTAATGTTTCACGGATCTATAAGATTATTACTTGAGAAAGAACCCACCGGAGAAGTTTCCAGATCACATTTGTATTCCTTCATCATGGATTATCTAAATGGTTAGTCATTTACTGCCGCTTTTTGTCTAAAATGTTATTCATGAAGCCAAGTATTTATCTTTTTGTTTCAAGACATTTCATTGTAAGTTACTAATTGTCAGCATGTCAAAAGCGGTCTGCATTGGATATGTGCTGCTGTGGTAATATTGAAGTTGCTGAATGTCAAGATTGGGATTGAAATTACTCTATCTCATGCCTAACTCCTTACTTCTCTTTCGAGGCAGATTTTCTTGTTGGGAAGAAACTGCATTTACCATCATTTACAGACTGTTTAAAGGAACGTGGAACTGTACAGATGCTGACAATTGGACGAGATGCTGCCCTTGACGTTCAGGTTTGTCCTTTTAAAAAAAACTTCAAGAACTTGTATGTATGCCTGCACTTAAATTCTTTTGTTCTCCTTAGGTGCACATATTTCCCCTAATAAGTAATAGGAAACAGAGAGAATATGTATTAATAGACGATCAAGAGGAAGAAATGAAATAAAAGGATAGTTTTCCAATCATTAATAATCATGTCTATAGTTATCAAAGAATTTCTTGTGGTTGGAACAACAAGAAGATCTATATTGTACATTGTTACAAAAGAATTTGTATTTCGCACAAACCACCTCATCTTAACAAATTCTTTATTATTTCACTTTGAGTTGTAGAGCAAGGCTAGATCAATCTGTCCTTAATTCCTCCAAAGCCACCACAATGTTTGCTTACATTGATAAAAAGTAGGACCACTCCTGAGATACCTACTCAGTGTCCTTTTCTTGGGTTGCTTTTTTAATATCTTTATGCTTTTTCACGGAGTCGTACGACCTGCCATTTAAAATTTAAATAGATCGTTGACAATGAATTTGT
Source organism: Cucumis hystrix (assembly GCA_025688845.1). Lineage (NCBI taxonomy): Eukaryota > Viridiplantae > Streptophyta > Magnoliopsida > Cucurbitales > Cucurbitaceae > Cucumis > Cucumis hystrix. The sequence continues at coordinate 5,518,158 of CM046892.1, read as the reverse complement.
ATTGGAAGAAACTCTTACTTGACGTATTGAAGAAACTATTTGGTTCCCACGTTACCCTGCTCTTTTAGAAATAAAGAAAGTAGCCAAGAGTTGGAGCTTTGTTGACATTTTTATTTTTGTTAATGTTAATTGGAGTTAATTGAATTTTATACTTATTGCAGACACTTGTTAGAACACTTGATTCTTGCATTGGAAACACATCATGCCACTCTCTGATTTTATTTCAGGACTTGCTGGTGTCTACGACACTTTCTCCTGTATGTTTTCACCTTCTAGTTGTTGATGTTCTTAATTTGTTGTATTTTTTAAATTTCATATTATAAAAGCTGAAATACATGAGGGTGCTAAAAACCAAGTACACATCAGACTGAATTCTATTTTTAAAATATGAATGGGTCATTCAAAATTTTAAAGCAGTTACAACCTCTTTTTCAGGATGACACTACAAATTTATTTTCCTATGCTGTTCTGAGACTGATTCCACGTGTCTTATCTTCTGGCGCAAGTTCCTGGTCCTATTTAATCAGAGGAAATGTTGCATCTCATGTTGGCCAACATGGTGGAAATGTTGGTAACCGTGTGATACGACCCTTGCAGCATGGAAAATGGTCGAAAGGAAAAGATGGTTTTCTAGAAACTGATATTTGGGGAATGGAGGCAAGTGGCTGGGTTGGTTCCACCCCAAAAATCTGGCTTTTTCAAACGGAGGAACAAATGTGCCTGTATGTACATCAGCATAAAACCCTGACTCTCATTCTTCTGGTTCCTGTTTCCTCAATACCTAATGGGGAACAAGGTGTTTCAATCGTCAGGCAGTATATTCTTGAAAATGTTAGTCATCTCTTTTAATGGAATTGATTATTTGCTATCATATAATTTCTTGATTTGAAATGGTGATTTTATGTCCAAGAATTAGATGTTGGACAGATGGGAAGGGAAGAATTATAAGGGTTGAAGGACAAGAGAAGAAAAGAAATATCATGTATTTTGTAGTGGGAGAAGAGTGTAAAATTGTACTAGAAATAGAGACATTAAGGAAGAGATGAGCAGAGGGGGGAAGTATAGCTTCGAATGTTTATTGATTCTCAATTACTTTCACACTTATCTCCTATTGGAGCCTGTACCATGTTAAGCAAACTTAGAAGAATAAAATTTACCACAATAAATATAACAAAAATTAGTAACAATAACATTTCTAATAAAGTCATTCTAATATTAATAATGCAAATTATTAATGTTCTAGTTTGGATACTCTTGGTAATTCTTTTAAATGTTTATTAATCTGATTTATGAATCTTTTAATTCCTCCCATTCATTGGACTAATTTCTTGCTATCTTCTAGGCTTCCCTAAAGATCGTGAAAGTTGAAGAAAAATTGTCGAAGGGCTGGGGCGGGGAAAATGCTTATCATGTTGGTGGGTATCGTTATTTACTGGTAGATGGGGATAGACAAATATCCAGGGCTTCACCACCTGGAAAAGTTACCACCCTCGCAAAGGTAAAGTGTTCTTTGACAATAACTACAAAGTAAGCTTTGTTTTAAAATATCATAATAAATATCAGAAAAAGTGTCCCTAGCCAAATGAATTAGAAAAAGCTTCTCCATTTAGCAGAAGTGTGAGAGAATAATTACAAGCAGCTTTTGGTATGCCTTTGTATTCTTCCATTTTCTCGGGAAAGGGGACTGTAAAAAGAGGTTAAATGTTGAATGGTATCTCATATCCCACACCCTGCTTCATTTCTTTCTAGCCACGTTTTTGATAGACCTCCGATTGTCTATCGTTACACTAGGAGGAAGAAGTAGAATAATAAAATAAAATTAGGGTTAGTTAGGCGTGAGTCATACACGTGCTTAGTAGTCGTTAGTTAGATGTGCACGTGAGTGAGTAGTGAGTAATAAACGTGATTAGTTAGTAGTTAGTTAGATGTGCACGTGAACGGCACATGGCGTTAGGAATGGGGGGAAAAGTAGTTACGGAAAGGATGAATATATTAAGGAGGGTAGTGGGCGGAAGGGGTAGGTTTTATGTGAGTAGAGTTGCCGCCGTTGATCCTTGGAAGATAGGATAACGGGAGAACGTATTTAATTATTTCCTTGCATTGTAACCCTAGAACAATCTCGTTCTACGTTTAGTAACAAGAAATTCATTTATACCAATTGGAGTTCCATCAAATTGGTATCAGAGCGTGATCTTGGGAGAAGAATCAAAGATGGTGCAAACTCGGTTTGAAGAGAAGATGGAGTCGTTTGATCAGGAGGTCCAAGGCATCAAGAAGGAGTAAGATACCAACTATTGAAAAAACATTGAACGAAATATCCAAAGACATGGAGAAGCAGAGCCAAATGATGTTACGCATCATGGAATCGGCGGCACAGGACCGCTCCGTGATGAGTGAGAAATTGTCCGAGTTGACAATACGTAACTCAAGGGGGAAGAACGTGATCGAAGGTGAGGGATCGTCAAGCAAGGAGACCGAGGCAAAGAAAGAAGAGAAGATAGCTGTTGACGAGGGGAGTAGTGATCGCAGCAAATTTAAAAAGGTAGAGATGCCAATATTCAATGGCGAAGATCCGGACTCATGGCTGTTCCGAGCAGAGAGGTATTTCAATATTCACAAACTGACAGAGTATGAAAAGATGACCGTGTCGACAATTAGCTTTGAAGGACCAGCATTAAACTGGTATCGTTCTCAAGAAGAACGAGAAAAATTCAGTGATTGGGCGAATATGAAGGAGAGGATGTTGGTACGATTCCGATCGGTGAGGGAAGGATCTTTGTATGGGAGATTCTTACGGATACAGCAGACAACAACGGTGGACGAATATCGAAATCTGTTCGATAAATGGGTGGCACCTTTGTCGGATCTGCCGGAAAAAGTGGTGGAAGAAACCTTTATGTCGGGATTGAAGCCATGGATACAAGCTGAAATGGAATTCTGCGAGCCTCAAGGGCTGGCCCAAATGATGCGCATCGCGCAGAAGGTAGAAAATAGGGAAGGCATTCGCCGTGAAGCCAAATTACCTGGCTATTCTGGAGAGAGAATGATAAGCGCGTATAACTCTGCCAAAACTAACTGTGGCATGAGTGGAGGAGAAAGGAAAGGGGAGGGAAATTGGCCGATGAGGACTATTACATTGCTTGGAACGGCCGGAGAGGAAGTACGTAAGGAAGGACCAACGAAGCGTTATCTGACGCTGAATTCCAGTCAAGGAGGGAGAAAGGATTGTGTTTTCGTTGCAATGAAAAGTACTCACACAATCACAAATGCAAGATGAAGGAACAGAGGGAGTTGCGAATGATTGTAGTAAAAGAGGAAGGGAGTGAATACGAAATTGTCAAGGAAGGAGATGCTGCTCAAGGTGAGTTGAACAACCTTGAAGTATCAGCAGAGAATCTGGTGGTGGAGTTGTCTATTAACTCCGTCGTAGGGCTATCCAATCCCGGTACTATGAAGGTAAAAGGGTTGTTACGTGAGAGAGAAATTATAGTGTTAATCGATTGTGGAGCCACACACAATTTCATTGCGGACGAGTTAGTTAAAGACTTGCAATTGGAGGTTAAAGAGACTTCACATTATGGAGTCATCCTTGGCTCGGACACGGCAGTGAAAGGGAAAGGAGTGTGCGAAGCTGTTGAAATAATGTTGGACGGGTGGAAAGTAGTAGACGAATTCCTACCCTTGGAGTTGGGAGGGGTTGACGCCATACTTGGAATGCAGTGGTTGTATTCCTTGGGAACAACGGAGGTGGATTGGAGGAGTTTGAGATTGACATTCTCAAGCCAGGGCAAGAAGGTAGTAATTCAAGGAGACCGGAGCCTCACTAAAGCCAGGATTAGCCTTAAGAAGATGATAAAGACAATGGGAGAACAGGATCAAGGGTTCTTAGTGGAGTGCAGAACGTTAACTAAGAGTGAGTATGTTGGAGAGGGGGACTTGTTGAATGGAGACGTATTGGTGGAGGAGTCAATAGCAAGGATGCTCAAGGAGTTTGATGATGTCTTCGAATGGCCAGAAACGTTACCACCAAGAAGGGCCATTGAACACCACATCCATTTAAAGAAAGGCGAAAATCCAGTCAATGTGAGGCCATATCGTTACGCATATCAGCAGAAGGCAGAAATGGAAAAGTTGGTAGCCGAGATGTTGCTAACAGGGGTAATTAGACCAAGTACCAGCCCTTATTCAAGCCCTTTTCTGTTGGTGAGAAAGAAAGACGGTAGTTGGCGATTTTGTGTGGATTACAGAGCTTTGAATAACGTGACTATTCCGGATAAGTTTCCCATACCGGTAGTTGAAGAATTGTTTGATGAATTGAATGGTGCAACTATGTTTTCCAAGATTGACTTGAAAGCGGGGTATCATCAAATCCAAATGTGCCCGGAGGATGTGGAGAAAACCGCATTTCGAACTCATGAAGGCCATTACGAGTTCTTAGTCATGCCGTTCGGATTGACTAATGCTCCGGCAACGTTTCAGTCCTTAATGAATACAGTGTTTAAGCCTTATTTAAGAAAGTTCATCTTGGTATTCTTTGATGACATATTGATCTATAGTACTGATTTGGCCACTCATTTGGATCACTTGAAGGTCGTGCTGGAAATTTTGCGGAAACATGAAATAAGAAGAAATGTAGTTTTGCTAAAACCAAGGTAGATTATCTGGGCCATATTATATCAGGAGAACGAGTAGAGGTTGATCCTGAAAAGATTCGGGCAATCAAGGAATGGCCGATTCCAGGTAATGTGAGGGAGCTTAGAGGATTTCTTGGATTGACCGGTTATTATCGAAGGTTTGTGCAACATTATGGCACAATTGCAGCGCCATTAACACAGTTATTGAAGATTGGAGGATTTAATTGGACTGAGGAAGCTCATGGAGCGTTCGTAAGGTTGCAACATGCCATGATGTCACTTCCTGTCTTGGCGTTACCCGATTTCAGCGTACCATTTGAGGTTGAGACAGACGCATCGGGGTATGGATTGGGTGCGGTGCTGGTGCAGAAGAAACGGCCTATTGCCTATTACAGCCATACTTTGGCACTTAGAGATCGAGTTAAACCAGTTTATGAGAGAGAATTAATGGCGGTGGTCATGGCAGTTCAACGGTGGCGTCCATATTTGTTGGGTAGGAGATTTGTGGTGAAAACTGACCAGCGATCACTCAAGTTCTTGTTGGAACAAAGAGTGATTCAACCTCAGTACCAGAAATGGGTTTCCAAACTGTTGGGATATTCATTTGAGGTTTCATATAATCCGGGCCTGGAGAATAAAGCGGCAGACGCTTTGTCGCGAGTGCAACCGGGGGTACAATTGAATCAACTAACTGGGCCGAACATAGTAGATATTGCTGTTATTCGGAAGGAGGTGGGACGTGATGAGAAGTTACGGCAGATTATAGAGGCATTGAAAGCTGAAGGAGCAGGACAGGAATCAAAGTTCTCACTCAAGCAAGGAATGCTAATGTACAAGGACATGATGGTAATTGCGAAAACCTCTAAGTTGATTCCTACGATTCTCTACACTTACCATGATTCTGTTTTTGGTGGACATTCGGGATTCTTACGGACTTATAAAAGATTGGCTGGGGAATTGTATTGGGAAGGGATGAAGCAGGATGTTAAGAAGTATTGTGAGGAGTGTATAACATGCCAGAAGAATAAGACATTGGCATTATCACCGGCTGGATTATTAACTCCCTTAGAAGTACCTGAAAGTGTGTGGGAAGATATTTCTATGGATTTCATAGAGGGGTTACCAAAGTCCAATGGTTGGGAAGTCATATTCGTAGTGGTTGACAGATTTAGTAAGTATGGACATTTCATACCCCTCAAACATCCTTATACTGCCAAGGCAGTGTCTGAAATCTTTGTCAAAGAAATAGTGCGGCTGCATGGATTTCCAAAATTCATTGTATCAGATAGAGACAAAGTATTCCTTAGTTATTTCTGGAGGGAGCTGTTCAGACTAACCAACACACGGTTGAATTATAGCACGGCATACCATCCTCAATCCGATGGACAAACGGAAGTGGTGAACCGGGGAGTAGAGAGTTACTTGAGATGTTTTTGTGAAGAGAAGCCGAAGGAATGGGTTAGGTGGCTGCATTGGGCAGAATATTGGTACAATACTACGTACCAACGGTCCTTGGGAATTACTCCTTTTCAAGCCGTTTATGGTAGAACACCTCCTCCATTGGTGTTTTATGGAGATCGGAACACGCCAAATTCCACTTTGGATGAGCAGCTGAAGGAAAGGGATGGAGTACTGGGAGTCTTGAAGGAACATCTAACGTTGGCTCAGGAGAAGATGAAAAAGTAGGCTGACCTTAAAAGAAGAGAGATACATTATCAGGTTGGTGACTTGGTGTTACTGAAAATAAGACCTTATCGGCAGGTGTCTTTGCAAAGAAGAAGGAATGAAAAACTATCTCCTAAGTTTTTCGGTCCTTATAAAATTCTTGAAAAGATACGACCTGTTGCTTACAAGCTGGAATTACCGAACAATGCAACGATACATCCCGTATTTCATGTCTCACAGTTGAAGAAAGTGGTTGGGTCACATAAAGAGAATATGAATGACATTCCGATGTTGACAGAAAATTGTGAATGGAAGGCTATTCCAGCGGAGGTCTTTGAGTATTTGAAGAATGAAACGGGAAGCTGGGAGGTGCTGATAGGTTGGAAAGGTCTTCCCCGACATGAAGCGACTTGGGAATTGTACGACGAGATGCAACGACGCTTTCCAGATTTTCACCTTGAGGACAAGGTGGATTTGGAGGAGGGGTGTAATGATAGACCTCCGATTGTCTATCGTTACACTAGGAGGAAGAAGTAGAATAATAAAATAAAATTAGGGTTAGTTAGGCGTGAGTCATACACGTGCTTAGTAGTCGTTAGTTAGATGTGCACGTGAGTGAGTAGTGAGTAATAAACGTGATTAGTTAGTAGTTAGTTAGATGTGCACGTGAATGGCACATGGCGTTAGGAATGGGGGGGAAAAGTAGTTACGGAAAGGATGAATATATTAAGGAGGGTAGTGGGCGGAAGGTGTAGGTTTTATGTGAGTAGAGTTGCCGCCGTTGATCCTTGGAAGATAGGATAACGGGAGAACGTATTTAATTATTTCCTTGCATTGTAACCCTAGAACAATCTCGTACTACGTTTAGTAACAAGAAATTCATTTATACCAATTGGAGTTCCACAGTTTTCTACAAATTCTAACCAATGGATTGTACTTTTCATCTACGATCTCTTAACATTTATTGAACTAAAAATTAACTGGAATGCTCTATTAGCAGGGGGGGATCCAGAAATTTTATTGACCACGGCTCTATATATTAGTAAAAATAATATGGAAAGAAAGTGTAAGAAGTGGGGCTTGATCCTTGGTCTAGAGGGGGTGGGAAACAATTTTACCACCGGGCAAACGTCTAGAATTGGTATTGTATCAGTTTTTTTATATATATGGAATATAAAGAGCATAAAGTTGAGGGAGGCTCGGGCCTATGCTAAATCCAGCGGTAGCTCTATGCCACAAATATGAAGGGTGTTAGAAAAAAAATGTAATAGGAAAAAAACACATATATTCCAATAAAGAGGAGATCACAGCCTAAGGGCAGACTAATACAAGAGGGGCTTCTAATTATTAAAAATCATTAAAAGGCTGTAATTAAAAAGAATTTGGTATAATTTGTGCACCACCAAGAAGCAGAATGTTGGACAAAAGCTCAAAAAGAATCAAAAGAGAAACTTATCTTCGAAAATCCTACTATTTCTTTAATTCCAAAGACACCAGAGAAGGGACCGAGTGGCGCAACTCCAAAGAACCTTTCCTTTACCACTAAAAGCATGACTGTCAAGCACATGTAAAAGCCAGCCATCCACCTTTTCTGGGAGATATCACTGCTCTTCAAAAATGCTGAAGATATTTGATCACCACAATCACAGTGTAAGAAGAGATGGTCCAAGGACTCCATGTCTTTCATGCAAAGGCAACAAATAGAGAGGGAAAGAAAGCTACTTTTCAGCTTGCTTTGCAGCTTGTCATGAGTATTTAGACTTCTATATGCTAGAGACCAAAGGAAGAGCCTGACTTGTTTGAGGGATTTTCAGCTTCTAAACAAGGTTAACCAGAGGGAAGGAAATGTGTGGGGTTTTTTCGTAATGTTTAAAGAAATAGTCTTTGTGGGCTTAACTTTTGTATGTTCATGTATTTCATTCTTTTTCACCGAAAGTCGTGTTTCTCATAAAAAAAATATGAGAAATGTGTGGGCTTATTTTTGTATGCTCGTGTATTCTTCCCTCTAGTTAAGCTTCAGGAAGGAAATGTGTGGGGGTTGTTTTGTAATGTTAAAAAAAATAGTCTTTGTGGGCTTAATTTTTGTATGCCCATATATTCTTTTTCAATGGAAGTCATGTTTCTCATAAAAAATAGTCTTTGTAGTAAAATTCCCTGAAGCATCAAATCCCATTAGAGATTTGAGACACACCAGCAATACGCCACCTTAGTTCTTTGCCACACTTTACATGTTATACCAATTTAGAGATATAAATTCTTATGAACTATATCATAAGCATTTAGCCCCTTAAAGTAAAGGGGTTCTAAACAAAAAGTTTTTACTTTTCTAACCCATTCTGATTGAATCGGGGTAAAGTTGGTCATGTCTTTCTTCCTACTTTTACCCCTGGTCAATATATATATATATATATATATATATGTGCGTATATATTATTTTTTGCCAATCATTAAAGCTCTATTTGATAATGTTTTTTGTTTTTTGTTATTGAGATTTTTACTCACTTTCTTCTACTTTTAGTTACTAAGTTTTCATATTTCTTAAAGAAACATTTGAGTTAGTTGAATTTTAAAAAATCAAAAAGTCATTATTTTTTTGTTTTTCAAAGCTTAATTTGGTTTCTCGATATATTGGTAGAAAGTGGATAATATTATGAGATTCTTTACTTGTCTTGAGTCAACTCGAACTTGTTTCCTAGTCATGCATTGAGGATTGATATTTCTCATTTGAGCTTCTTCTTATAGGAATCTTTACTTGCCATGAGCAAACTCAGAGAAAAGGTTGATCTGGAGAAGAGTCGAGCAAAACAGGATAGTGATGGTGAGGAAAAGGAACTGGAAGTAACTATCAGAGCAAAAAATAATGCTTGGGTCATTTCTCGTATAACAAGAGGGAAAGAGCTTTATATGGCTCTGGAGAAAGCCAATGAAACTCTGCTCTATGCCTCTGATATGGTGGAGAAATTCAGCAACAGGTATTATTGGTTTTTTTCATTTTATTTTACTTTTCAGCATGAATAGCTCTAAACACTTTATAGCAAGTCATGTCCAGACCAGAAAACTCGCACATCACTATCTAATAGGCCATTTTTTCGGCCAAAGTCTTGCCAAGAAAGTAGTTACAGAAGAGTTGCATAGCCTACACCAAGAAAAGCTTTCTTTTCTTGGTTGGAAGCAGGATATCCTAACCCAAGTATAAGCATTAAGTAGGTCTTAAAGAGTCTCTTTAGAACTCAAGGACACAGTTGAACAACTTATAGAATAGATCACCTTCAAGTAAGGTCGTAAGTCGGTCTCGAAGAGTCATGAAGTTGGATCAAGAAATAAGGCCAAAAGCCAGGCACTAAATCTCATATTGCCAACACTTCTTGTCGATTGTGAGTGATTTATCATATATCAATATGTGTAAAGACGGGCAGACTGCCTCATCTCTTTCTTCAAAATGGTGGACTGAATTGGATCATGTCATGAGAATGGATTCAATTGGTTTCCTTGCAAAATGATCGGGGAAATGAAAGTAAGTGGGGTCAGTTTCAGTCTTCTTCTAAGACTTTGAGTCAAAAGAGTGTCATTTATTTGTTTCATGGAAAGCTGCAACAAAGTGTACATTTTCCAAAAAAAGGATCAAAAACCTTTTCGTCTTTTCCTACAAACAAATTATTTCTTTTTTCTAATTGTGCTCTTCAGGTACTGCAACGGAGCATTCTCCTTGGATTAGAGGGACATCCTTCCATTGTCTCGTGTATACGAAGTTGTAAAATAAAAAGCAGAGGTTAGATGGATGTGCACAGTTTCTAGTTTTTGCTTCCTCATTATTGTAAAATCTCTCTGGTGTAAATTTCTAGTAAACGATAAGGCGAATCCTCTCTCATTTTCTGTAGAAGGGAGGGAAAAGGTAATATGCATATAAGGCATTCAACCATGGGGAGAGAATATCTATCTAAGTTACTGGCAAGCCTGCATTTAGCCCTATTCATTTTATTATTGGAACAATTTGACACTTGAGTTTCTTCCCTTTTTGGGGAATTTTTAAAGAAATTCATATACTTGTTTTGATACTGAAAATTGTGAAGGATCTAAGGGAAAATTATTTGATGCATGAGAATCTGACTTAGTGTTTGGTATAGCAGCATGAAAATGGGATGGGAAGTACCATTTGAGGACAAGAGAAATTGGAAATGTAATACGCAAATGAATAGATTTCAAACTTAGTCTCATTTCATTGTGCTTGCATACCAAAGAGAATATATACAAAATATAATTCTAACCATCAAATTATAAATTTCAGCATAAATAACTTCCCATATATAGAGTGCAATTTGTTGACAACCACCTTAGCATCACTTTGAATCCGTAGCAATGAGCAATCAACTTCTGCTTAAACTTCAAACCCTCTTAACACACACCAAAACACAACATGAACGACCAGCGATCACCTTCCCACATGAACAGCTTATTGGAATGTCGAAGTGTCAAGTAGCATCCATACTTTAATATACCCACAAATTCCACCTAGCTAGAAATACTCTAATTGCTCACATCTACTCCCCGACTTCCAAATTCCTTCACCATTCATCATGGCCACCTTTAATGGTTCAACTGTTCACCCAGACTCACCCAAGCGATTGACAACAATCCACAGCAAATCTCCCATGGGCAACTTTTGAATGTTAAAATGTATTTCTACAGTGTTTGTATATTAACTCTTTTAAAATAACATTTTCTTAAGTTTAAGGGTGTGTTCCAAAACAACCATATTCACAGTTTTTATCTAAAACTAGTGGTAGTGATATTTTTCCTTTTAACTCTTTTTGAAACTTTTCAAATACATTTCATAATTTAGCCTTATTATTATTAGTATTACTGTTGTTGCCTTTTCATTATTATTTTCGTAATCTTTTCTGTTTTTTTCTATCGTTATTTTATTTTATGTTTATATTATTATTATTTACTTTTTCCTTGCAGTTTTCAATCTCTTATTTTTGTTTGTTTGTTGGTTTTGCTTTTTCATTTTTACTCTATCCATTTAATTTGTATCCAAAAACATGGTTTTAATACTCTTTTTTCTTCTGAAAGTTCTCTTTTCTTTTAAATTGTAATACAGTGATTTTCATTTTTTTTCCCTTTCCTTTTAAGAAGGGAAGTCTTTCATTCTATTATGAATTTTTATTAATTGATTTTAGGTTTCAATTTGCCGTTTTTGCAAATGAATTTCAAATTTGAATTTCAAACTAGAGTTTCATATGTAAATATACTTCCAAATAAAATTTCTATTTCGAGAATGTCTTTTCAATAGATTCTCTAATTTAATTGCTAAATAGTGTCCAATTTGACTCTAATTTAAGGTTTTCAACTTAATATCTTTTAAGTTTTAAAGTTCTTAATTGTCAATACAAATTGTTTGACCTTGAAACTTAAATCTCTATACTTTCAATAATTCAGAAACTAATTTTTTTATAAAAATTTTTTGGTCATTTTACTATAAATTTTGAAAACAAATTATTTTCTTGCATCAAAATTTTTATAATTACTTAACTAATTGTAGTAAAAAATAGGATTAATAGGCTAAATCTAAGAAGTATAGAGAAGAGAGGGGTAAAATAGGAATTGAAAGCATATATGTATCTGAAAAAATGAGAGCCAAAAAGGTAATTTAAGAGTTATGAAAAAAGTGTAATAGTACAAAGTAAAAAAGAGGTGGGTGCTTTTTGGGGAAGACATAATATGCGTTTATAAACTATGCACTTTCACTTCCATTTAACTGTTTGTGCAGAGAAAAGCTTGCGTGTTTTGCTTTTACAAAATGTGGTCACCTTTTTCATGTTTACCCCCAAACATAACAACAAATTACCAAACCTATTCATCACTTATTTTATTAACAAAAACTTAAAAAGAAAACACGACTAAATCTTTTTTTCTTCTCCTTTTAATAAAAAAACAAAATATATTTTCAAAATAAAGCAAGAATTTAATGATTGAAAATCATATACTTAACTCAAACTGATATAAATACCAATGTTGCTTTGGCGATAGAATTTTTTATATATATCTTAGTAAAGGAAAGAGACGAAAAGACAAAAAAAAGAAAAGAAAAAGAAAAACGTTTGAGAGGATCGGAATCTCTCTCTTTTCAGTCCTCCATCTCTGACACTTCACGGTTATATCAACACGCACCCCACGCCTTCGGCTTTCGCTCCCACCCCCCACCCCCCACCAAGGCCCCATTCCCATTTATTTTTCACTCAACCAACCTCCATCTTTTTCTCTCTTCACATCAATGCCCATGGCTACGGCTACTCACCACGACGACGCTCCACCACCAGTCCCCCTCGACTCTTACAAGCAATCTCTTCTCAACCGCCACACCGAGAACCACTTCACCGCAGGCGACATCGTCCGCGATATCATCATCGGCGTCTCTGACGGTCTCACAGTCCCTTTCGCCCTCGCCGCTGGTCTTTCCGGCGCAAACGCCTCTTCTTCTATTGTTCTCACCGCTGGAATCGCTGAAGTCGCAGCTGGCGCTATCTCGATGGGACTCGGCGGGTGCGTTTGTTAATTAATATTGGTTTCAATTAGGGAGGGTTTAGGGGGTTTTTTAGAATGTTATATTTGTGTGTGTGTGTGTGTATATATATGTTAGGTATCTTGCGGCGAAGAGTGAAGCGGATCATTATATGAGAGAATTGCGGAGAGAGCAAGAAGAAATCGTTGCGGTTCCCGATACTGGTAATTATTATAAATCTCTTTTCTTTCTTTCTTTCTTTCTACACTCTCATTCAAATCACATTCCTTTTCTTTACGTTTAATGACTCCTCTTTTTCTCAATTTTATTTTTTTATATCACTTCTTATTGTTTATTATTATTATTATTATTTCTTTTTCTTTTATAAAAAAATATTGCAACCCCCAAAATTGTTGAAATATTAGGATTCACTTCTAAAAATATTGAAATATTATCAATGATGATAGAATTTGGAATTTTCAAAAATCTAATATTTTGTAAATCTTTCTATCTATCATTAATAAAATTTTAAATTTTACAATATGGTCAATTTTGTTAAATTCTTTCTACTCAATTCATCTGCTCAACAAACCTATTCTAATTACTAATTAGTAATTACATTTCCCCTAATGCCAAAGTATTCCTTCCTATTTTCCTAAATAATTCTTTCAAAACAAACTACTTTGTTTCCTACTTTCTTTTTGAAACTACAATATTTAATTTATTGCTTATAATTCCATACATTGTATGTTTGGTGTTTTATATCTTAATTTGTTGAGATTTTCATGTGTTATTGATTAACTTACCCTATCTAAAATTAAGAAGAAAAAATAAGTTATAATCCAACACTCAATCTCAATTTTTTTGGGCTGGTCCAAAAAATACCATCAACTCTATTCAACCTATACCATAAACTATAGTGTTTGGTAAAGGGTTATTGTGAGAGTAGTAGAAGTAGTTGGTACGAACACACGCTTGAATTAAAAGAAAAAAGAAGAAAAAGAAAAGGATAAGTGTTGGGTAAAATCGAACGATAGATTTGAAAAGTGGTTGGTTAATAGTTTAAAATTACTAGATCACTGTATTTTACATATAATAACTTAACGTACTATTATGTATGATTTAAAAATAATAGTTGTCGACTTATGTGAGGAAAATACTAGAGATATATAATATACATTTTAAATCTGAACCAAAAAGTTGAAAAATGAAAATTAGAAATTAGAAATTTATTAAAAAGCAGAATCTGATTTTACAAAAAGCTAAAATCTTATGTAAGGAACTGAGTTTAGAAGTGATGGAAAATCAACATAGGTTGTGAAAGTGAATTTGATTAAAAAAAAAAAAATTGTTTATCCAAACATAAAATACGGTTAAAATTCTTTTTAAATCACTTTTAACTCTCTTAAAATCAATCTCAAATACACCTTAGTCTCGAGTTTGGGAGTACTTTATATCTTGAAATTTTTTTATATATAAAAAAAATGTCTATCTTGAATTTTTATGAATAAATTTTCAAATATTTTGTAATAGTTTTTTCCCCTTTTATTATTTTGAAGGATTTAAAGAATATCTGTTCCTTCTAAATTATTTTTCTAATTTTAATACCATATAATTATGTAAAATTATATATAAAATATTTATGGAACATTTATTAAACTTGTTCTTAAAAACTATGTATTAAAAATGTTTGAAAATTTAGGGACCAATTCAATTAAGTTTATAGAAAGCCTTTCTAAAAATTACAAAATTACTAATTTAACTTTGTTTTAAATTGTAATTAAATAACTGTGTTATCTTATGTGCATAAATTAAATGTACACTTGTAGTTATCATAATTTGAAAACTTTAGTTTAGTTAGGGTTAAATATCTTCAATTATAATTTCTTTTATCCATCTTTTTTTTCTTCGAAAGACATAGATACGAAAGTGTCTATGAACATGACTCAACTTTTTTTTTTCTTTCAAGTGTATGTTCTTCACAAAGATAAACTGATATACACATAAAAGGTAAAACAATGTTCAATTCTTGACAATCATTTGTAGAAGTTGGATTCCACCAAACCAAAAGTAGGAATTAGAAGTATTGAAACTATAATATAAATAATAATTTAACCAAAATAAAAAAAGTAGGAATTGTTTTGAAAGAGAAATTAATATTTTATAATGTTAGAAATCCAGAAGCAGCAGAAGTAGCAGAGATATTGGCACAGTATGGAATCGAACCACACGAGTATGGTCCAGTTGTGAATGCTCTTAGGAAGAGGCCTCAGGCTTGGTTGGATTTCATGATGAAGTAATTAAGTTCCATCTCTATCTCATTCTCCTTCAATTCCTTTTATACCATTTTTTTCCTATCATAATCCTTTAGTTTCTTTTTGCTTATTATTATTTACAACTGCTGAGCCATTGTCTAGTAATCATTTTGGCCTTGTTGGACAATCCTTTTGCTTTTTGGAAAAATATGTATGAAGGTTGGCCATGGAAATTAATGTCTAAGCCCATAGGTGCTGAGCTCAATTGGGTTTAAGCGCTCCAAAAGGGAAAGTTAACCCTTGAGTCCTTGACTAGTTGGGCAGAGCTCTTCCCATTTTATTAAAAAGGAAATGGTAGACTCGAGCTTACACTAGCATTCTACAACCTCGAGTTGTTACCCCTACTCAACACTATCGATATTGTACCTACCCAAACGAGAGATCAACAGAGAGAATGAACCTTATAAATAGCCCCACACCAACAACATGAAGGGTAAACAATTCTCTTTATGCTCACCTAGGCTGAATGCATATATTTACTTAGGCGTTAGAGTGTACTCTATCCAACATCACACTTGCGTTAGTAATTTGCACGTCAGCTTCAGCTTTAACGTGTTTAGACAAAAAAAAGGGTTGGCAGAGCAAAAAGTGTCTGAATGAGAGATACTCGTATCAACATTTGGCACCATTTCTAGGGACAACACGTCCAAGGCCTAATAGTGTGTATGGTTGGCAATTGAACAAGAAAAAATCCCAATGAGGAGGACATTGTCCTCCATGCCCTAGTGCAAATCACAACCAGAGCAAAGTTGACTCGACCCCCTAGTGAACGGTACACCCGTGAGGCAAAACATTTGCAACCCACTTGTTCAGGTAATGACCTCAGGATCCCTGTTCTGCAACGAATTAGTCAATGAAAGCATGGGCCAATTCTCAAAAAGAGTCGAATACTTCTGCAGGCACCTTTCGATATTAAGATCGGGCTGGTCCCATGAGGTACATATGGAAGGCATAGTAGCGTCTGACTGAATCCCATCTAGCTCCATGATTAATCTATATGTCTAGGACTCACTTAAAATATATGTAATATCAGTGAGTCAAAGTAGGTGTGGGTCTTGAGATTGTGAAGTGTAAATTCTAGGCTTGGCAAAAGCATATATCAAGGGGTTTGACTTTCCTTTGGAAACATAAACCACCATACAAACTGTACAGGGTTGTGAGTGTTTGAGCCTTGAACAACCCCTAAACATACAATGAAAAAGAAAAGAAAAAGAAAAAGCATATATAAATACAAAAGTAGCATTTATGAGTTTTCTATTATTAAGATTGGAGTTTTCCTCGAAAATCTAAGTAAGATATAGAAGTGAATAATTAATTTTGTCAGTATTGTTAGGCGGTGAGTTTATGTGGGTACCACAAATTTGTCTCATATAAAAAAAATCGAAGGTTAGGTATGTAATAATAGTAATAGCTCGTCAATAATCCACTCTAAGTTTCCCACACTGCTGGGGTGAAAAACCATTAACCGAACTGAACCAAACCAAACCGGTTGGTTTGGTACAATTTTCCTGAGAATTTTGGTTCATCAGTTCAAAAAGTGAGGTATTCGGTTGTATTGCAATCAAGGGGAAAGAGGAAAAAATGGTTAAAACCAAACCAAATCGTTGAGAATCAAAATTAGCTGGTTTGATTTTTAATTAAAGTCTTTACGGATTTATGCCTATGAGAACCAAGGTATTCGGTTTTATTTGACCAAAACCAAACCCAACGGTGCACACCCCTAACTGTCTGCTCCCATCCCACCAAGATAACTAACATCACACCTTTTTATTTATTGTTTAGGAACTTTGTTTTATAAAATATTACATTTGTAATTTACAGTTGATAAGTTCTTAAACTTTAAAAATATCTAATAAGTTTAAATTTATTAGATAGTTTTCTTCCTTTTTTTGTTTAAAAAAAGATTACATTTAGATTGACAATTACTATAACAATAGTAATTATGGTTATTGCAATAGTAACTAGTCATTACGATTCTTATGGTTATAATGATGGACATTACGTATCAATTTATACATGAAGACCACAAACTTCTCTTGAAAACATTAATAAAGGCTCACTCACATAACATCCGCACCATGGTTTGATCTAAGGTATTCTTCTATTAGTATCTTCGAAATCTAGGTATTCTTCTATTAGTATCATCAAAATCAACATTGATACTCAAGCATTCATGACATACTTCTAATTGTACAACCAAAACTTAGAGTGACATTTCTTACAATTTCAGAATGTTGGGTGAAATTGTGAAATCTAGGGCCCAAATTTTGTTTTTTGTTTTTCAAATTTATTTAGTTCAACAAATGTGTACCAAATAATCTAGTTTCTGTATTTGAAAATTGTTTTATGATTTTGTGATTTGAAAATCAATATTTTCTAAATTTTTAACATATGACGTAGTCATAAATTAAACAATGGTATTTTATATTAAACCTAATACTTAGCTGTAATCATATAACTAATTTTATAATTTATAAACATATTATTTAAAACAAGTGTTTAAATTAGAATCTCAATTCTTACTCTACTATCAAACATACATCTAAAAACCATGAAAAAAAGACTTTTTTTTTTTTTATAGTTGAATGTATTGTTTTGAAATTTTTATCTTCAGGTTTGGAGTACGGTGATTTCACAGTGATCTAATAGGTATTCAGATCCTTATATAATCCATTGTAAAGCATGGATAATTATCAATAACATACAGTTTTGTTTTTTGTTCAATTGGTGTCTTTATCCATTAAACTATTGAAATAGCTAACATGACATAATTTTGCTACTGTCTTCTGGATAAGCAGACAGGTGTAATTGTAAACAACAAAATCACTTTGTAATTGTCAAAGTGAATAATTTCTTTCTACATTTTGAATTTTGAGAATTTTCTAATTCTTATGTTTCATGTTCTACAATTTTCATGCTTATCCTACGTATGAAACTGTAACCAGTAAAAGCAACCTAATTTACCTCCATAAAAAAACCCCATTTACATGAAATATAAGCAGTAGTAGTAGTCTAGTAGAGCCACCAATGGACAAATATAATTTCAACATTTACTCTTATGATTTAGTCCTTATTACTGTTTGGGTTGGTTATGTAGGTTTGAATTAGGATTGGAAAAGCCAGATCCTAGAAGAGCTCTACAAAGTGCTTTCACAATTGCATTGGCTTACATATTGGGAGGATTGGTGCCTCTCATTCCTTACATGTTTATTTCAAACGTGACGAGAGCCGTGACCGCATCGGTTGCATTGACACTAGTAGCATTGCTCATGTTCGGGTATGCGAAGGGTTACTTCACAGGTAATAAGCCCTTTAAAAGTGCCATCCAAACCACCCTCATTGGAGCTATTGCGTCTGCAGCTGCTTTTGGCATGGCCAAGGCTATACAACAATGAACTAACCAACCCCCCCATGACAACCTCTAATCAGAGAGTCCCCGCCCCCAGGGTCACTTCTTTAGTCTAATCTCAGAGATTATTCGATACTTTCATTAGTTTTGTCTTGTTTAGTCTAATCTCAGAAGATTATTCAATACTTTCATTAGTTGTCAGTTTAGGCACAGAAATGAGAACATTTGATGTGGTTTTTAAAGCATTTTGTCATATGCAGAATTCAATTTTCTAAGAGCAACAAATATGTCTGAAAATCTTTTCCAGTCCTTGAATCTTAGGCTTGGTGTACGTCTCATTTTATAACAATCGAGTTCCTATACTGTGGTGTTGACAACTGTATCTTTAACCATTGATTGAAGTTTTTTATTCTACATCATATTCAAAAGAAACTTTAAACTAGAAGTTTTAATGAACTGACATAAAGTAGGAGCCCTTAAAACATTACAAATATTATAGTATAAAGAAGAATGAACAAATATAATTTGTAGTATGTTATTATAACCAACAAAATTCAGTTTGGGTGTAGGGTATGTGTACACGGGCACGCATGAAGAGATTGTGAGCATCAAATTTTATATCAAGCAATCATAACAAGAGGAGTGTCTGCCTAGCTTTATAGAAAAACATATGGAGCAAGGCAGGCAAGAAGCAATGGAGAAACCACTTCTACAAAATTGATACTATATACTATGTGTTGATTAAAATTCATCAAGGCCCACAAAATATAATGCTTGAAAGTTGAAACAAAAGCATTACCTTGTGGTAGCACCAAGAAAAAAATGGCTGAAATTCCATAAACCTGTTTGGAATGCAATACTCTGCTCTCAAGACATTGAAATGGCTCCGGCTTAATCACCTTCACTTCATACCCAATCAAGGTTACTCAGTGTGAATAGTGAAGAAAAAAAAGAAACATATATTGAACTTTGAGATCTTATATTGATGAAGTATTATAAAACCAATGAAAATGTATCATTCTTTTAAAGGGTTCACATCTTGTCTGGTGTTTCATAGAGGATTTCTCGATCAGATGCCAAATAGTCCATCTGTTGGGTTAGAAGATGAACATCATTTGAATTCTCAATATAAGATTCATCCAACCTTGGTTGTATCCCAAAATCTTCACATTTCTCCATTTGCCTTATTAGAAGTTCGAAATCTTCAGAGTTCTCTCCATGAGTTTGAGTATCAATTGTTTCCATATCCAGTTCATCGTCCTCACTGTCCGTATATCTCCTTTCGTGGTCTACTTTTCTACCATTATCTGAATTCCCAGAAAAAGGGTTAGCTAGAAGAAGCTGCTCCCATGCAACATCTTGTACATCTGGAAGAACAAATTGACTATGATTGTCTAAACACACCTTTTCATCCATAAGTACTTTCATGAAGTCAGAATTAAGGAAAAAATCTTTCATTCCATCGGGAAATGGTTCAGATTCTTGTTGTTTTCCCGGACCCGTCACTGGTGGAAGTAGAGTTGTTGACAATTCATCTAATGGTCGTTGATACCTGACTATCATACCATTTGAAGGTACTTGATTATCATCTGATATTTGCTCGAGCATGTTGCCAGGATCAGCCATGCGCCAACTCTTCTCTTTTGGTTGAAGAAACTGAACCAAAAATCCAGGGCTTTGCACTGCCATTACTAAAAATGACAGCATCTGCTGTTGATTCTTTTCCATACCTTGAAGGCGCTCTCTCAATAGGAGCAACTTGTTCTCTGAAGTTTCCTGGTGCTGCTTAAGTTTCACCAGTTCCTGCATTACAGCATTTTTATCTATTTTAAGATTCTCAACTTCCTTCCACAGCCCTGAATAATCAGGTAGTTCAACTTGTCCCTCAGAATTGTCTTGAGGCTGAGATGCTTTACGCTGATCCGTGCCTTGGATGTTTTTCCTTCGGTAGATATTCTTCAACAGATGTTTTTGTCCTTTAATGAATCCATCAGTTGCAAATTCCCAGCAATCAGTATCAATTTTCCGAAAACCCTAAAATAATAAAAGAAACCACTAGTTATAACAATGATTTGATCATTCAAAACTATATGTCAGCAGTTAGGGGGAAATGTAGTTGTTTCTCCTCTAGCAACTTATACAATATGTCGAACAGTTTTCCTCTTTTGCAAGAGCCTAAAAGCATGTACGTCGTATGGCAAATGCACTCAGAAACTGTGCACATCAAGAACACAACAAAAATTGTAGTATGCATGATCAATTTACAAGTCACACCTAAAAGGGTTGACCAGAAATATACAACTCCAAGAATAATAGCCTCAAATTGCATCAAGACTAAATCAGGAATTCATGAAACAATAAACATTTGTAGAGAATGTCAAAAGGAGTAAAAGAAATTGCTGCAGACAAAGGAAATATGCATTTAAGTAGAACAAAGTGAGACGCTTGGGAAATTTCCTCACCCCAACCCAGGCCCTCTACATTCAACCTTAACTGACAAGAAACAAACCCAAGGCTCTTAAGGGAATGAATTGAAAAGAATAAAACATCACTTGTTTGATTGGTTTTCAAGGTCATTGTCAGACAACCTAAGAGCAACATAAGCATGCCTCCATATCAACTATCAACTAGCGACAAGATAAAGCTATTTCTATCTTCATCCCTATTTTACAATGTAAAAAATATTTAATTCACATGTATGTTGATGGGGTCAAATAGATCGTGGGGACAATGTTTGGGATTTGGCACACTTCAATGCTTTCTCAGCATTTGGATACAGGAGAAAATTTAAGCTAGTTGCTTGCTACGGAGGGAGGAGCTGAAGCCTAATGGGTAAAAAAAACTGAATAGAACAAGTGAAGGAAGGAAACCCTGTTCGCTTCCATTTGAAGATAAAACCCGTACTTAAACTCAGGTTTCTTCCTCCACCAGCAAATGCTGAAGAAAAGAAATCAGAAATATCCCCAAGAAACTCCAATAGTAGCCGAGTATATTGAGAAATTTTATCAACTAAAGGCACACATGTGGTTAATTGCATTGGCAGCCTGAAATTCCTTTAGGAATCATTTTAATCATTCATGAAATTGGGCTTTATTCAATAACTACGAACCTTGGCAAAACAATAACTACAAACCCTGCCTAGTCTCCCAACTGCAATGGCCTTTATATGGCCAAAAACAATTCTCTAACCCATATCTTGACAATGGGAAACCCCAAATATGGAACTCCTTGCCCTCTCCACCAAAACCCCCTTCTGACAGTAGCCAACCTTCAAAACCTCCATGGAACAATCCAATAGTATCATCCGCATGCTAGAGCAATTCATTGAAAATACTACACTTCTTCCCACCCTGGGGCACAATCGAATGTCCTAAAGTATTGATCGTAGCAACCAAAAGAAACTTGTACTTGCCAAAGGAAATGAAGATTATCCAACTAATACTTTTGAAAAGAATATGATTATAGAGAATTTACAAAAGAGGATGAGAGTAACTATGTCAATTGCATGGTAACTGAGCCCCAAGCAAGTCGGTTCTGATAAAAGGCATATGTTATGTTATTTGGCACTTACTAAAACAGAATGTACAAAGTTCTGCACATAATTGAACATTTTGTTGTAAGAAAGTGGCCCAGGTAAGGGTTTCCCTGTCTAGAAGCAAAATTTAACCGACCATACACAAATTCAGTCAAGCCCCCATCAACATCATCCCAAGTTTTTTCAAAGTAAATCTTTCACCACCATTCCTCAATAGCGTTATTACTAATTAGGGCACCTAAAACAAGAAGAGATTGCTATATTATCAAAACTCAACCAGAGAAGAAAAGATTAACTTCATGATGAACAAGGCGTATGGAGGTTTTTTTTAAAAAGAATTCCATTCTTTCTAAAGAAGGGAAAAAACCCACAAGAACAAACACGGAAACAAACAGGAAACACGAAACAAAAACAAAGATAGAAGTTAAAAAATGAAAAAAAAGATAAAAAAAAATTGAAGAAAAAAGAAACTCACATAGATATTAAGCTGGCGCATGAAGCTAGAGAAATTGCTATGCTTAAAGTACTTAGGAAGCAAGTGAAGGGAGAAATGGGTAATATCAAAAATGGTAAAACTATCGTTAGAAGAAGTCCAGGAGATGACTGAATTGGTGGAATCATCATCAACCATGTCGTACAACTTCTTAAGAAATGGCGCGACCGAAGATCCCTGGCGCTCCGCCGCGGATTTCACCATCGGAGATTAAGGTAGCGTAATTAAGAAGAAAGCAAAAGGGAGATTGGGAAGTGGGAAATTGGGAACTGGGAATTTTGGAGGGTTTTATCCTTAGGAAAGTGTCCTTGTGTTGTGTTGTTTTGTTTGGTTTTTGAGAGGCAAATTGGTCAGTAGGATGCTTCCTATGCTTTCGCCATTTTGTTCGCTGTTTCTTTCTATTTTCTGAAGTGTGTGAGAAGAGAAAATTGTTTGTACCAATTTCACCACTTACATATTGCCACGTACTTTCCTTTTTTCTTTCTTTTTTTTCTATTTAATTTCACATTTGATAGAAAAACCCTTTCATACTTTTTTTTCTTTTTTGACCGACCCAGTTTTACCATCCAATCAAATACAATTAAGTCTCATATTGTGAAGATGGCGATGCCATGCCTATCTATTTTCGTATACAGAAAGGTTTGATGCAAACAGCTCCTTCCTCTCAATTCCCTTTCTCTATCAAAAAAAGTGGGCTCTTCCAAAACACACAAAGCCTTCAACGTGTTTTCGTTGAAAATTACTTGGAAGGAGAGTTTTCAAACATATCACTTACTCTCTTTTTACATTAATATTATTACCCTAATTAAATGTGATAGTCTGTTTTAGCTATATTTATTGTATTTTTTATCATTTTTATTTTCCCAAAAAACAACACAAGACCCCATTCACTCATTGTTACAATTGCAACCTTCAACTACTCAAATCTCACGTAACTCTTGCATACTCGCTATCAACTTACTTCAACAACAAAAGAAAGAAAGAAGTGAGAGAACTCTTTAACTTTGAAATGAAATATTACAAATAAAGAAACAAGCTATTAATTTATAAGCTAACAACTTAGTAACTCTAAAAAATACAAACATAACACACATCCTATCAATTATGGGTGATCATCGGTCAGTCGAAGTTGGTTTTTCGACCAAACCAAACATTGAACAGACTATGGTCGATTTAGTAAATGTTCAAACAGACTCCGATCATAAAGGAATACAAATCGACCTTTGGTCTGTCGATCGGTCGTTTTAAGCCTTTAAAACTTTTTAAAATATTACCGATTTGGATTTTTCCTAAACTAACACCGACCAAACCTCTCCTTATCTCCAATCGACCATTTTCGGTTCCATCAACTCAGTTTTTCGGTTTATCATTGTAATGACCCAACTTTTCAACTTAAGTTGAGATCATTAGTTAATTAAAATTAATATTTAAAAAACAAGATATATACAAAGTTTAATTCATTTTATTAAACGAAGATAAAAACAATCTATTATGTCATAAACTGGATGTAATGCATATTGAAAAAAATGTTTGTAACAACTTGGTTGGTACATTGTTAGATATTGGAGAAAAATTAAAAATACTATGAATACTCGGTTGGACCTACAAGATTTGAAAATAAGAAAGGATTTACACTTAAGAGAAGTCGGTAACAGGTTTGTAAAGTCACATGCAACGTACACGTTGACTAATAACGAGAAATTGTGTTTTGCAAGTTTCTGAAATCAATTAAGTTTTCTGATGGATTCGCTTCTAATATTTCACGATGTGTGAATGACAAAGACGGAAAAATATCAGGTCTTAAAATACACGACGGTCACGTTTTGCTACATCGACTTCTCCTTATTAGTGTCCGAGCATATCTACTGAAAAATGTGTCTACTACTGTTACTGAACATGTGTGGTTTTTTTCTTGACTTGTGCGCAAGAATGATACATATAAGTGATTTGAACTAATTGCAATCAAATATCATAATCATACTTTGTAAATTGGAGAGAATATTCCTACATGCCTTCTTCGACGTAGTGATACACCTTGTTGTTCACCTACCTTATGAAATCAAAGTTGTTGGTCCGGTTAGTTATAGTTGGACGTATCCTATTGAGAAGTTTTCGAATGTTAAAATAAGTTGTTAGAAACAAAGCATGTCCTGATGGGTCTATCGTAGAAGCATATGTGACGAATGAATCAGGAACATTTTGTTCGAGATATCTAAGTGGAATTGAAACTCGATTCACTAGAGATTAATGAAATGAAGATAGAATTCCTGATGATGAGGTAATTAGTGAATTTAAAGTGTTCGTGTAAAGAGTACAACCATTAAGGGCTTCAACTTTTACTAATTTTGTCACCGAAAGAAAAACGACTCACACATTGGTACATCCTCAACAATTGTAAGGAAATAACGGACTTCCGCAAGTACGCATTTCGAACTTTATATTTCACTCATGATTTTAAGACTTTGTTATTGTCTTCATACAACCTCACAATGATTTACTTTAGAAAACACTTGAGGTTGATACGTCGTCTATTGGGTTTTATGTCCTAAAACTCGTAGATACTAAATGTAATCTATTGATTGTTATTAATAAAGTA
This sequence comes from Cucumis hystrix, assembly GCA_025688845.1. NCBI lineage: Eukaryota > Viridiplantae > Streptophyta > Magnoliopsida > Cucurbitales > Cucurbitaceae > Cucumis > Cucumis hystrix. Next base: position 5,493,069 of record CM046892.1, on the reverse strand, counting down.
TTATTATTATAATTTCAATAAGCATTATTGATTATATTATTGGTTTTGTATTAATAATCTAAATCCAATAAACTAACATCCTAAGTTGTTTGGTGAGACTTGAACAATATGTAGAGACATACAGGGATCAATGTTCAAGATACAACTTAAAAGATCTATAGTATAGGGATAAAGCTGGGTACCTTAACCTGATAACACTATGGATACTGTTCACTTTATATTTGATACAAATGCAATGATCCAACATGTTTGTGTAGGTGGCATGTGAGTGAGGGCATCATATTTAATGAGTTTGCATAAGACCATACCATGAAATAGTAACCACTAGATGCGTTAACTAGTTAGGTTTCTATTTCTTTAAGATGACCTAGATAACTTAGTTTTAGGATAGTGTATTATGAACTTCTGTTCGCAGAGGATTGTCCTTTGATTTGTATGGGTGAGAGTGGCTAGATTTTTGACTCAATATGCTTATCATTTTGGGGACAAGACTGAGCGAGGAGTTGAAAACACAATCACACAAGATGAAATTAATTCCTTCCTGACTTTAGGGTAAGTAGATGAATGTTTCCTTAAATGGTGTCTTCGGGACTTGAGCAAAGGGTCTTACCCTCTCTATGGTCCGGGAAGGATTTTTGTTTAGTGGTTGGACCATAAACGGGTAGTTCATTAGAGGAGCACTAGTATTTAAGAACTGGAAGTAACTTGAAGGTAAAACGGTAATTTGACCCAGCTGGTGTTACAAACAATTGTGAATGACTAACTTACTATTATTGATCTATGGTTGTTCGTCACACTAGGACTTAGTAGTGTCACATGTCTATAATTCGCTTGCAATACATTGCAAAGCAAATTCATTGTGTAATGTGCTCACCATATATTCTGAATTGTGTGCTTAATTTTAGGCGATAAGTCACGGGTCATGATCATAGCATGTGAAATGCTCACTATGTACCTCTTCATTGCATAATACATAAGTCCTCGTTGAGTATAAGTTTTCATACTGCTTGCCCAAGTGCAAACGAAACAATAGGTTTACCTGGGTGATCCAGGGTTGAACATAGGGAATTGTTTCAAGACATTAGTTCTAGGAAATTACTCATCATTTAGGCGATGTGAAAGAATTAAAGAATAACAAATGTAAGAAATGTTAAACTAAACTCAATGGTAGAACTACTCAACGAGAGTCTGTAAAGAAGGGCAAGAAAGCGATGTGGTAATATGAACTAACTTGTATCAGGGAAATGAAGGAAGGAATGTCTAAGTATTATCATGCTAATAAGTAATAGATAACCTTGATGTGATGTAACTCACTAAACCATAATTATGATTAAGGCTTACTTCCTTCGAAGTCATTATATGCCCCACATGGTCGCTTTTAGGGATCAATATGACTAAGTACGATTTGGCAAGTTATGTTTAAAAGGACTTACTTATAAATCGTATAGGATTTTGTGATTAAGGACTATAACCTCTCGGTGCCTACTGTCCACAAGTGTTCTCCTTGCAGGATACAAATGTTGTAAATGAAGGGATAAAAGTACTTGACAGCAGAAGATTTTACAGAATCATTACTCAATTTAATTTGGAAATCTCAAAATACCAATACATTGACAAAAAAATAACTAAGAAACTAATTTTCTTCATAAGCATACTTTAATAAAGTATAGATTAGAGAGAGAAAAACTTACGTAGTTTGACGTTTCTGAATCTACTAAATCTCCAAATTTGGGGACACTAACAGTTGGACTTTCCTATCTTCTAGTATGAGATTGGTTTGTGGGAACCAATTGGGATGGGAAATGTTTTAGAGAAAAAACTATTTTTGCAGAGAACAAAAGCATTGGCTTTTTTTTCATCTAGAAAAAGTGTTTTTCTTTTGTATATATATAACTTCATTTCTTTCCGTGAGTAGGAGAAAATTATGAGGTTCTATTAATTTAAACAAATATTAAATTAATAAAAATTTCAAATCAACTAATTAATTAATTAATTAATCAATCAGTTAATAATTAATTAAATCATATTTAATTATTATTTCATTTAAATCATATTTAATGAATATCTCTTAAATATCTTATAATTTTAAATTAATTTAATTAAATCAAATGAAACTAAACTATTAATTAATTCTTTAATTAATTAATAGCTAAATTAAATATCTTATATTTAACTTAATATTTGAATCATATTCAAATATAAATTTCTCTCCAATACTTTTAATATGAATCCAATTCACATTAAATTAATATTTGAACTCATTTAAATATTTTATCTCTCATAAATTAATTTTGAATCATATCCAAAATTAAATGTATATAATAAAGTTTAATTAAAATATAAACTTTATATTATAATGTAACACTATACATTATACTAATTCCCAAAGTAAATTTGAACATTTCAAATTACAACCAATATAATAAATCTCATTACCCTTTACGAGTTAGGAAGGGGACCTAATGGACCTACAAATCAGAAGTTACAACGTTATGAGATTAATTGGCTAAACTCATTAACCACATTAATCAATATTTGTTAACAGTATATACACTCCACTAAAGACTCATAACTGAACTCTTCTCACTGTAGATATATTTTTGTGTCCATGAATATAGACCAATAACAGTAAGTTAGTCATTCATGAGTGTTCGTAACACCAGCTGGATCAAACTATCGTTTTACCTCCAAGTTACTTCCAGTTCTTAAATACTAGTGCTCCTCTAATGCACTACTTGTTTATGGTCCAACCAATAAATAGAAACTCTTATCGTGTCATAAAGAGAGTAGGGCCACTTTTTCAATTCCCGGAGACACCATTTAAAGAAACACTCATCTACTTACCCTAAAGTAGAGAAGGAGTGAATTTCATCCTGTGTAATTATGTTTCCAGCTCCCACTCGGTCTCGTTCCCAAAATGATACTCTCACTCGCATGTCACCTCACAATGGACCATTGCATTTGTATCAAATACAAAGTGAATCGTATCCATAGTGTTACCAGGATAAGGTACCCAGCCTTATCCCTATACTATAGATCCTTTAAAATGATCTCAAACATTGATTTTGTATGTTTCTATATACTGTTCAAGATTCATCAAATTGCTTAGGATGTTAGTTTATTGGATTTGGGTTATTAAGATAAAACTAATAATATAATCAATAACATTTACTGAAATTATAATAATAACACTTTATTAATAATGGTCAATGGATTATATTTACAATCTATGAGTTTTAGGACATGAATCCCAACAGGAAATGATCTCGCGAGGAAAGATGAAACTCTTCCTTGCTTGCGTTAGTTAGGTCGTAGGTACTTTCCCTTTCGGGTAGTTGGTGACTTACGCTAGCCGGGTGATGAGAATAACTCCACTAATGCGATAAGATTTAACAGCACTTCTTATCAAGAACTTATCATCTACCTAAGCTATGAATAACACATTGACTGTTGAACAGTAAAGGAATGTTGGATTGAAAAGACCTAAACATGTAATATATACACAAAATGTAGGCTGTAGGCTAATGTACAAGATGCAAAGTACACATTACAAATAATTCAAAAATGAAAGATATGACAATGAAAGATATGACAATGAAACAATATTACAGGTTAGGGGACAAAGGGCAATGGTCTTCTTCTCTCCAACTTCGAGCTCCCACTCACAAAATGACCGTAGAAGAAGAAGAAGAATGAACTCTTTACACTCATGGTTCATCTGGACTCTCTTTCATGGTCCTTTTTGGGCCTTGTGCTGACCCATATAGGCCTCTTTGTAGTCTATTCAAACCCGATCCATTCAAACCTCTTTTTGTCTTGGTGGGGATGAAGTTCATTTTATAGGCAACTTTAGGCAAGAAACTTCTACTCCTTTGAACATGTCAGCGCCGACTTTGGTCATATAAAGTCACATCACTCCAACCATCATTCTTGTCTTCTAGTGACCCTTCTTCGCGTGATAACTTTGTTCCTAGCTTAAAGACGTTAATTTCCAAATGAGTTTCCATTGCATAGTCCTTGCGCGAGACGTTTCCTGCGGTTCACTAGTTTCTTCCTTTCTATTTATCCTGCGTTTAGACATGAAAACTACGTAAAACTAGCATAACGCTTATCTAAAGTGTCTTTCTAAATACTTATGGATTTACAACATAAATTACGTGTTCTGATCATCTTCTTATGCGTTTTGATCTCATTACTCTAATGAAATGAGTTATAATAACGAGTATTTATACACGCTATCAGTTTATATCCGTGGACACAAAAATATATCTACAATGAGAGGAGTTTAGCTATGAGTCTTTAGTGGAGTGTTCACACAGTTAACAAATATTGATTAATGTGGTTAATGAGGTTAGCTAATTAATCTTATATCGCCCGAGTATAAGCGAAAAGAGATTTTCAGGTATGTCCAGGCTTGAACACAGTGAATTAATGTTCCTATTGTGCAGCTAAACTTATACGGTATAATCTATATAGTATATGAGTATGAGCAATATATTTTACTCTAATTATATACACTAAGGTGCATTTGATGGTGCAAGGTGATCATGGTGATGGAGTGAGATGGGAAATGAACTCAAATTACAGGCATGGTATGAAAGAACGCTTAATTAAATAATCGCAATGTATTGTGCATTAAAAATTTGAGGCAATACAAAACATTTATTAACTTCAGAATTAAGGTGAGTGATCTTTTGGTGCCTTCGCCATACTTGCTCGCCTCTCGAGATCCAAATACTTAAAGTTAAGTTATGATTTGTATCTAATCAATTTGTTTGTATTACATGTAATTTATCCTAATTTAAGGTGGACAATGTTTCGATGCTTTCATCGAACACGTTAACATCTCTGCAACTTATACGAAGGATAAATTCGTGAGATAGTATTGCTACTATCTCCTCGTCGCTCGTTTAGTTAAAAATGTGCTTTAACTTGTCAAGCAATTGTCTTTTCTCTCTTAAATAGACATTACTTTGACATCCGTGTTGAGCTAAATAATGCTTGTAAATCATACATTCGGATTCTCTATTATCAATAACACATTGCATTGCTCATGAACTAACTAAACAAATTGAACATGGATATCAACAAAAAATGGAAGAATTATAGAAGAAATGCATTACTATTATAAACATAACTTTGGGTCTATCGGTCAGGGAGTACATATTACAAAGTACTACAATAAAAATAGAAAATGGTATACAAAGTAGTGTGTCATGCCTTAAAATATGATTTCTCATACCTTTTGGCTTTGATTTTTGCCTGATTGTTGAGGGGAAACTCTCTCTCTCTTTATGTTTTAAGCACTCACCTAAAACTCAAGAAAGAAATAATGGAAGATTGTGAGCTTGCTTTCCGATCCAAATTCTTGCACACCTTGTTCTGAAAGTAGAGACTTCTATTTATAAGCGATCTATGGTGTTGATAGGACATTCTACGCTTCATTATTAATGACTCTAATTAAAGCTACATCTGTTCTGTGCAGATGTTCTTTGTCTTTTTCTAACATTCGCGTCAGCCAAATTTGTTTGCTAGTGCATTATATCAATAGCTTGTTATGATCATTGTCGTGTTGGCTAGGCATCTCCTCTCGTAACGTTCTATCATCAAGCTATGCTTCATTTTGCGTAAAATCCAGCAATAAGACATGTAAAACACGATAAAACACTGATGAAGTTCTTTTGTACTATGCGATACACATGCTAATCAAATTCTTTACTTTTTCCCGTGTTTTCTTCTATTTTTATGTGATAAGGTTTCATTATTTTACATAAAAGACCATAATAACCTATATTTATACAAGTTATGACCTTCTCAGAAAGGATCGTCCTCGGTAGGTGACACTTCAGGTTAGTCTCGTTACTTTGATGACACTTTATAAGTTTATTACATAAGTTTGCACTAATACTGTTTTTTCCTTAGATGGCTCTGAACCCACTCATAGGACATGTAAGCATTTCCAAAACATGGAGTTGGAGAATATGTTCAGAGAAATGGAAAGATTCCAATCGCTATCACACCAGGATTGGAGAAGCCAATCTCTCCACATGTTGTTCGGTTTATCAACACCATCGATGTTTTTGTGTGAGATACATTTTCAATCCGCTGCCTTAAGTGGGCTAATGTTCCACCGTAGTATATTGAGGTTGTTAAGGGCTCTTTACAGTAAGAATTCTAGAATTACTTTACATCCTAATCTACATATACTGAAACCTAATTCATATGTTCTTTCCTTTGTAGCGCCATTTAGTGTTTGATTTCACAAATCATGCATTTAATAGATTCGTGACCCTGAGCAAGCACGTGCCAAACCACCTACCATATTGAAGAATAATTTAGAAAATTGGCACTTCCTCTACGATCAACCACTATTTAAGTCAACAATTTCAGATGATTTATATCTTCTAATGTTACTTCTTCTTTTTTTTTTTTTGGTATGTAGGAGCAATCATGTATCATTTACATCTTCTAATGTTACTTCATGTATCATTTTTTTTTTTTTTTTGCATATAGGAGCAATCAAGGACCAACAAGGTGAAAGGATAAAAACCCTATAGCAGTGGAAGATTTTACAGAACCATTCCTTAAATTAATTTAGGAATCTTAAAAACTATTCCTCAAATTAATTTAGGAATCTTAAAATACCAGTACATTGGCAAAACTTAGAATCAAAATTCTAAATAAAAACTAAACATGTTTTTTATTTAAAAGATACATAGAACTTACTTTCGTTGACCTCTCTGAATCTGCAAACCACCGAATTGGGACACCACCCGACGGAGACCTTTTTATCCTCTGAAATGAGATTGGTTTGTGGGAACCAATTAGGATGGGAAAAAGTTGAGGTAGTTGAGAGAAACTCTTTTTCTTTTGTAGAGCAAAAGCCTTGGCTTGTTTTTCTTGATGAATTCGTTAAAGAAAATTGTTTTCTTCTAGATATTTATAACTCTTTTTCCTTCTTGGAATAGGAAAAGGAGTAGGAGAGAATCATGAGATTCTATTATCAAATCTACTAATTAATTAATAATTAATCAATTAGTTAATACTGAATAGTTAATTAAATCATATTTAATTGATATTTCATTCAAATCTTATTTGAATGAATATCTTTCCAATATCTTATAGATCTATATTAATATAATTAATTAAATCATATTTAATTGATATTTCATTCAAATCTTATTTGAATGAATATCTTTCCAATATCTTATAGATTTATATTAATATAATTAATATTTAATTCAAATCTTATCTGAATGAATATCTCTGCAATATCTTATAGATTTAATTAAATAAAACTAAACTATTAATTAATTCTCCAATTAATTAACAGCTAAATTAAAGGAAAATTGCATAGAATAGCATTTTGAAAATATGATATAGCAATTATAACACATTGTTTTAGAATTTTACAAATATGGCAAAATTCTCACTTCTCCATCTTAAATTTGTTATTATTCTTAAACTACCCTTCAATAACTTATTTATCTTCCTCTTTTTAATGCCCTACTCGTAATTTATTTATTCTCCCACTTTTTCAGGCCCTAATTATTTGTTTGTTCTTATACTAGAAAAATTATTTATTCTTTCTGTCTTAATCTTAATTTTAGAATATCAATAGTACAATAATTGCAATATGAAATATAATGGTTATTGATCGGAGTAATTTAACTTCATTTGTGATTTTTTTTTAACTTTCTTCAATGTGTATTTTGAGTTGAATCTGATTCTAAATTATTTTGTTTTATTTTTTACATTAATTTTGTTTTTGTTTTACTTTGTCTCAGTTTTGTATATCAGTGTTGTGATATACTTATATTATATGTATTAGTTGGTTAATATACTTACAACGTGATTTTTCATTTTTTCAAATTTTATGCAGTTAATTAGAATATTATTAAGTATATGAATGATGTAACTCAGTGTATCATTATCAAGTATATGAACGAAGTTTACAAGTGTATAGCAATAGTATATCAAGTGTATAAGTAGGACTTCAAGCATATCAAGTGCATTTAATCAATCAATTGTATAAGTGAAGAATACTAAATGTATCTGCAGTGCATCAGGTGTATCAAACATATGTTAGTAATGTTTCAGGTGTCTATCAAAAGGTATCGAGTGTATCAAAAAGTATCAGGTGCATCAAGTGTATCAATCAAGTGTATCGGGTGTATCAAGAAGTATCAGGTCTATCAAGGGGTATTAGATGTATCAGATGTGTATAATGTGTATCAAACGTATATTAGTAACGAGGACATTTGTGACATTTTACCTCTTGATATGTGGGTTGGGTTTCGTTTTTGCCATTTTCGCAAATAATAAAGTGTGTGTGCTAAGGACTTAATTATTATAACTTATTTTGCCATTTTTGCAAGTGCCCCTAAATTAAATATCTTATATTTAACTTAGATTAAATTTGAATCATATTAAAATATAAGTTTCTCTCCTAACCAATAATTTTAATATGAATCAAATTCACATTAAATTAATATTTGAACTCATTCAAATGTTTTATTTCTCATAAATTAATTTTGAATCATATCCAAAATTAAATTTATATAATAAAGATTGATAAACTTTATATTATAATGTATCACTATACATTAAACTAATTCCCAAAGTAGATTTGAACATTTCAAATTACAACCAATATAAATAAATCTCATTGCCCTTTACGAGCTAGGAAGGAGATCTAATGGACCTATAGATCAGAAGCTACAACGATCTAAGATTAATTGGCTAAACTCATTAACCACATTAATAAATATTCGTTAACTGTGTGTACATTCCACTAAAGTCTCACAGCTGAACTCTTCTCACTGTAGATATATTTCTGTGTCCACGGATATAGACCAGCTGGGTCAATTTACCGTTTTACCCTAGGTTACCTCTAATCCTTAAATACCAGTGCTCCTCCAATGAACAACCTGTTTATGGTCCTACCAATAAACAGAAACCCCTCTCGTGCCATAGAGAGGGTAGGGCCCTTTGTTCAAGACCTGGAGACACCATTTAAGAGAACATTCATCTACTTACCCTAAAGTAGGCAATGAGTGAATTCCATCTTGTGTAATTATGTTCCTGGCTCTCCACTCGGTCTTGTCCTCAAAATGATAAGCTTATTGAGTCAACGATCTGGCCACTCTCACTCGTACAAATCAAAGGACAATCCCTCACGAATAGGAGTTCATAACACACTTAAGATTAAGATTAAGTTACCGAGGTCATCCTAGTGAAATTGAAACCTATCTACACTACAAGAAATCGAGAGTTTCCCAACGCAGGAAAACTCGTCGAGAAACGTGACGTCGGTAGAAGCCATTGTTTTCTGACGCAGCTTGGTGCACGGGAGGAAGGTATTTCTCCCGATGCAGACACATTAGCGTCGGAACTGGCTGTAATGGGTTGAGGGTTCCTCCCACCCGGTGCGAGGTACGTCAGGAAATGGACCACTATTCCCGAAGTGGAAAGTGTAGCGTCGGAAGAGGGTGGGCAATTAATTGTATCGTTTGGCCTTCCTCCGACGTGGTGCCAGGTGAGTCAGAAAATGTGCACCTATTCCCGACGTCTACAGTGTTGCGTCGGAGGAAGGGCAAATCATTAATTATACGTTACGCCTTCCTCCGACGTGGTGTCAGCAACGTCGAAAATAGGTTTAGGGATTCCCGATGTGTCACTAATCGCGTCGGGAATAGGCTGCTATTCCCGACGTTTTCGTTGTGCGTCGGGAGTTCTCCGTCTTTTTAACTCCATTATTTACAGAATGGAAACAAAAAAGAGAAAGAAAACTGAGAGAGGGAGAGGGAGACCGAGAGAGGGAGAGGGAGATCGAGAGGGAGATCAAGAAGAAGAGGCATTCATCGCCGTTTTCGTCCCCGTTACCGTCGCCATCGTCATTGTCGTCCCCGTTGTCGTTGTCGTTGGTAAGTGGTTTAGTTTAGCTATTTTTTGGTTTTAGTTAATTAGTTTTAGTTTTTAGATTTCAAATTAGTTTTAGGTTTTAGATAGGTTTCAAATTAGTTTTAGTATTTAGATTTTGAATTAGCTGTAGGTTATAGTATTGAAATTGAATTTGAAGTGTTGTTAGGATTTTGAATTAGTTGTAGGTTTTAGGAATTTGAATTTGAAGTGTTGAAGTTGAGATTGAAGTGTTGAATGTTGAGATTGAAGTGTTGAAGTTTAGATTGAAGTGTTGAAATTGAAATTGAAGATGAGTTTGAATTTCAATTTGAATTTAGGAATTAATGGAAGGTATTTTTTAAAATATATATATATATATATAGGAACTACCAACGCACATGGTGCGTCGGGAGTTCCGCGACATCTCCCGATGCCATATTGACAGCATCCTTCAACGTTCATACAACGTCGGAAGACGTTTAGAAATTTCCGACACATTTGTCCCGACGCATATTTATGCGTCAGGAAAGGATTTTCCAACGCATTTAATATATCTCCTGACAATTTTATGCGTTGGGAGAGCCCCCTTTCTTATAGTGTTAGTTAACGGAGTTACATCTAGTGGTTATTATTTCGTGGTCCAGTCTTATGCAAACTCATTGTATAGGATACCCTCACTCGCATGTCAACTACACGAACGCGTTGGATCATTGCATTTGTATCAAATACAAAGTGAGTCGTATCCATATAACCAGGATAAGGTACCCAACCTTATCCCTATACTATAGACCAAGTTATCTCGAATATTGATCTATGTATGTCTCTACATACTATTCAAGACTTATTAAACAGCTTAGGATGTTAGTTTATTGGATTTGGGTTATTAAGACAAAACTAATAATATAATCAATAATAATTATTACAATAATAACACTTTATTAACGACGGTTAATGGATTATATTTACAATCTACGAGTTTTAGAACATAAATCCCAACATTAATTTCTAATTGGTTTTGGCTATCCTGCAGTTATGATAGCCTTTAGCTTAACTTAGCTTTTGAATTCTGATGACTGCTTTTCCACATCTAAAAAAGAGCTTATCAATTATAGGGTCCTTATACATCAGCTTAAAACTTTTTAGAAGGTGTTGCAAACAAATGCAATATTCAGTATTTGGAAAAACGTTATGAACACTTTTCGGAATACTTAAATGTCGATCAAATATTACAACTAAACTTTTCCGATCCCTTAAACTTTTCTTTATATTCTCAAAAAACCATCTTCAGGATTCATCATTTTCGGAATCTACAATACTGAAGGCCAATGGAAAATTTTGATTATTACCATCGATTGTTGAAGCCGTCAAAAGAGTTCCACCATATTTAGATTTAAAAAATGTGCCGTCAACAGATATGTTGGGCCTACAATATTTCCATCCTTCAATGGATGCTCCAATAGCCATAAAACAGTACTTAAAATGTCCCTCTGTATCAGTTTCATAAGCAATGAATGAACCTGAAATAAAAAATACATATATACATTATATCAAAGACAAATAACATGTTCTTTTACTATATATCTGTCACTAATGTAGTCTATCACTGATACCTTTGAGTAATTAGCACATCACCAGAACTATGTAACTAATATGGTCTATTGTTGATAAGGACTATCACTGATACGTGCTATCACCGATAGACCCTATAGTAAACCACCATATCGTCAATTTGATGATATGCTCGTTCACTATCATTGATAGATCCTATAGTAAACCACCATGTCATCTGCTCATTTACTATCACTGAGACGGTATCTATCGCTAATAGACCCTATAGTAAACCACTATGTCATGTCTGATGATATGCTCATTTACTGTAGGACCTACCACTGATAGACCTTATCAGTGATAGACCATATCATTAAAAGCTCGATTGATGATATAAATTGTGAGATTAAAATCATACCTGGGTTAATTTCTTTTAGTTTTGTAAAAAAGTTGGGAATCAAGGCATAAGATTCTTTTGCTTCACCATTCAAAGAATTCATAACAAGTTCCTTTGCCCTCCACACTTTATAGTAGCTAACATTTACACCAAGTTTAGTGCACATGTGAATCATAATATCATTTGGAGTCGAACGGTCAAAAGAACTAAAGTCTTTTATCATACAATCACTAATCAATGATGAAGATGCTTGTCTATGAGTAGTTTGGATAACATTCATGGAGCAATCATGATTAGCAATATACTTTTTTAGTGGCCATAATTCCCCACCCTTGTAACAAGATGCACAGACATACCATGAACAATTATCTTGGGAGCACTTAAACTCAATAGATTTAAATTTGATCTCACAGTCTTGAACTCAAAATTGTTCTTTATAGCAATGTAGTAAAATGACTTTGATAGTAGTTCCTTGCTAGCAAACATATCATTTTCTTTCAAATCGAATGTAGAAGCAACCTACTAACATGAATATCCGTAAGAATTTGAAAATCGTCATCAATTGAAGAAGGCAGCATAGAAGGAAAATTATTCGTCCCAGTGTTAACAACACTAGATGACCATTCTAAATCCATAGAGACATGAGCAGCATGGACAACTAATGGATGTCTTGTAATTTGCCCTTTAACTAAACTTAGAAACCAAGCAACATCTTTATCTTCATGAATTTCAACCACAGTTTGAATATCAGTGATGCCATAATCCAATAAGATTGACGATTGTATTGAAGAAGGAGATGCATCCAATCGAACTTCCCTTAATATCAAGCTCACTAAATTTTCAAAACAGATTGTCTCATCAACCAATACACCTGTAGTCTTGTAATTCAAGTATTTATTTGTATCACTCCACTGTTCACTATGAAACACTACTATTGAAAGATTAATCATAATTCCAAATTACTGCAAAATAAAATAAAACAATTATCATCCTAGTATTACACTGAAGTATGGATAGAAGACAAACTCTATTAGTGATATCAAATGTAAAATCTTTAAAGAAAATAAAGATCAAATGTAAAATCTTTAAAGAAAACAAATTTAATTACATACCAGATGATTTAATGAAAGATCGTTGTAAAGTTGTTGGACGTTGAGAGCGATTGGTTGGAGGACGACTGATTGGAGGCGCATGGTGAAGAAGGTGATCTTTAGGAGAAAATCACGAAGAAGATGGAGAAACGACGGTGAAGATGGAGAAGGGAGAAAATAGCGAAGAATATGGAGAAGGGAGAAAATCGTGGAGTAATGACAGTGAAGATGGAGAAGGAGAAAATCACGCCAATTTCCTTTTAAACCAAGGGTAATTGTGGAATATTTTAAAGTAATTAAAAATTTGCTATATATGCAAATTGTTTAAAAAATTGTCATATACTTAATATTTTATGCCAAATAGGTTACTCATTATAAATTCTTATTTTTTTATTATTTTTTTTGCTACACGATCCATAAATATTTTTGGGATTTTGTTGAATTATCCAAAAATTAATTGATAAATTAATATTAAAGTATCATTTTAATAATACTAGAAATTTTTAACGAGGACCTTGTTAATATATATTGTTGTTAAAATGAATAATGGTATGTACTGGTTAATTTAAAAAATAACAACATTAAAGATATAATAAAGTTTAAATGAGTAATTCTTTATATACAATATTTTTATTCATACATTTTCAACATTTGAATTTTTATAATATTTTCGTTTCTCTGTAATGTTATTGAACTTTCTCTATAACAATCATAGAAATTATAAGATTAAGAGTGAGTAATAAGAAATTTTTTTAAGAAAGCCTAAGTAGAAGTGAATGGTCAAATATTTGCACATAAATAGTTGAAGGGAGTTCATTATATTGTTAATAAAAATAGAAGTTACCAAATGTTGTAAACTTATATGAATTATTCTAAAAATTTAATTATTAAAATAAAGAGAGACTAAGAAGGGTTATGGGAATGTAATTAAAAGATAATAAATAATTAATATTTTTATTTTATTTTTAATAATAATAGTAATTAAATCATTTTAACTTTAGTGTGTGATAAGTGATGTTTTTTTATTTTATTTTTAATAATTAAATAATTTTAGCCTTAATATGTCATAAGTAATGTTTTTTTATTTGTTTTTATTGGATTGTGTACATGTGTGTTTTTTTTTTTAAATTGCCAACCTACCCTAAAATATTCAATAACAACATTTTTTTTCATGTTTAAAAGACTTCTTAATCAATAAGAATATAAAATATTAATTACATAAGTAAGAATGAAGTAAAAGAATATAAATAAAATTAAAGAATTATCATTTGGACAAAATGGTTCAAAAATAATTGTACATGTTAGGTAATAAGATAATATAAGATAGATAAAGATAAATTGGTACAAAAGTAATACTAAAAATGCATGTGTTTTGTAATAATTTTCTTTACAAATAAAAACTTTTATATACGACAAATTCATATCATAAAACTAACAAAAGAAAAAACAGTGACATTTTCTTAAGTCAACTTTCAACTTAATACATAAATATATTTATATAAAAAAAATTAATATAAGATGGATACCTAAATCATAAAACTAACAAAAAAATAATAATACTAAAAATACGTGTGTTTTGCAGTAATTTTCTTTACAAATAAAAACATTTATATACAACAAATTCATGTTATAAAACTAACAAAAAAGAAAAAAAAAAAAAACAATGATATATTTTTAAGCCGACTTTCAACTTAATACATAAATATTTTTTTAAAAAAAATTGAATATAAGATGGAGATATATCTGAATCAAAACAATTTCATACAATTCTTATGTGCTTAGCAATAAAACTATTAGCAATATGCAAAACTATCTATAGGGATGAAAGAAATGTGCCCTATTCAATTTGTCGTAGAATTTGAAAAGTTAAAGAAAAAATTTTAGAAGGTTTAAAATGTGGAAATATTTCATCCATTACTTAATAGACATAATTATATTATAATAATAATATATCTTTTCAATTGGTTTCAATGGTTAGTGAGAATGCATTATAACCTAAATAAATTAAAAATTAATATATATTTATAATTTTAAAAATAAATTATAGAAATAAATAGATAACTTTTCATATTCTAACATCTTGATCTCTTAAATAATAAGTTATCCATGAATGTGAGAATTTGAAAAGATTATAAATAGTTAATGATAATTATAATTTTTTATATTAATTAAAATAATCTTAAATAAAAAAAATCAATTAAATTTCGTTGATATTGTAAATTTAGAATTTGGTAGAATCGTAAAAGAAATGATTGTCCTTAAAGTACTTTTAATATAGTAAGAACAAGGATAAAGATAAAGATATAGTGACGTTTTATTAAATATTTTTATTTTTAAAAAAAAATTACAATACAATGAAAATATGAAGATGTAAAGAAAAAAAAAAGACTTTATTTTCATTTTGTAAAGTAAAAGTAAGGAATAGATTTAAGTTTGAGTAAAAGCAAGGAGTTGATGAAGGTAGAAGGAGAAGATGAATTAGATGAGTTAACAATTTAAGTTGTGAAAAGCGAGAGATAATTGATATGAGGATGGTATGTTGGTATGTTGGTATGTTGGTATGTTGGTATGTTGGTATGTTGTAGCAAAAGATGAGATTAAATAATTTCACTTCATCACCCAAACTCAAAATTAAAATTAATGATATATTTCAGAAAATAATTATTACTTAATTTTATTTACAAAAAGGAAATTAGGAGGAGGAGGAGGAGGAGGAGGAGGAGGGGGTGGGACCCATACCCACTACCCACAACGAAAAGAAAGCTCACTTCCAATTCTCATTTCTCTTTTCGCTTCTTAACTTCCATAACCGCTCTCTCTGCTTTCCATCTTCATCTTCCTCTTCCTCCAAACAAACACCATGAAATCCAAGAAACGAAGACCAAACCCCAAACCTCAATCCTTCTCTCCTCCCAAGAACAAGAAGCTCCGTTCTCAGCTCCCACGCCGCAAACGCCCTCGGATTTTACCCTTTTTCTGCTGTTATTTGGATTCCGATTCCCCCCCTCCCTCCACCACCTTTTCTTTTGCTTCTTCTTCTTCTTTCACTGCCGCACAATCCACCTCCCCTTCCTTCTACCCAACCGGACCTGAGGTCTCTAGCCACCTCAACCCCCTGAATTTGAGGAAGACACGATTTGATTCGGAGGAGAAGGTTGGAGTAGGGAGTAATGAGCAAGTGTCTGAATCCTCTTGTGTTGAATCTAATTCTGGACTCGATTTTGGTGTTTCCGGACCAAGCACTACTTCGAAGTTGAATAATAGGAGTCATTTTAGGAGAACTATTCACGGAAATGAAGATCCAATTGATCCAGCGGAGAATGGAGTTGAGAAGTTTCAATACACAGATGTTGATATCTCGTCGAAGCTTTGTGGAAAGGGAGCTGTGGTACTCACTTCTTGTGTAGAGTCTTGTGCTGAATCTATCTTTCAGAGTGTTTGTTCGTTCGAAGAGAAAGGATTAGAGGTTGAAGATAACAAACTATGGGAATTTCAGTTACCTGAGCTACAGAAAAACGAGATTAATAAAACTTTCACTGTTTCGAAGTCGGATTCGACGATAGAACAGTGGCCTGGCAGCTTGAAGTTTGAATCGGACCTTGCTTGCACGGAGCAATTCTCTTACGATGATGTTTCGCAATACTTTAGCCAGCCATTGTCGCTTCAGTCAACTATTCTATTGGAGACGTCTGATGACTGCTCAGATTATACTCCATCAATTTTCTTGGAATCAGGAAGCGAATTTTCAGAGAAATCGAACGAAGACGCAGCTCCTACATCGACATTTACCATGTTGCTGCAGTACAGACGCGACTTTCTAAGCTTAAATTCCTCTCACATCAGAACTAGCTCGTCTATTGAAGAAGAAAAAGTAGAACATACGGTAATTCGCTGTTTTCGTGCTTCCTTTTCGTTTAACATCTGCAACAAACCTGGAGCTAATCAAACAACTTATATATATATATATATATTTGGTTTATTTAATCGATTTTAAATTAGATTTTGAGATTTAAAGAATTGGACGATGAAGAAGCCTATCGAATGTTCAGAAATAGAGAAAGACGCCAACTGATTATTTGCGACTACATAGAGGAATATCGGTCCACAACGGATTATGGCGATCTCATTCTTCAGCAACGGTCAAATATGGTCCAATGGATAGTTGAAGTAAGTCCTGGATTTCAAACCTCCATGTTTCTCTTAAAAATTCCTGAATTAGCATAAGAAATTCCCCGTCTTCCATTTTCATTAGCTTTGGTATTCTGAGACATTAGAACTGTAGAGTGTATAGGCACTGTCTATCACATTACAATTTGTACTGAATTGCTAATTTGTTCTTAGCATGTCGTAAAATGAGTCCCCTGCCTTCTTTGATTTGGAACTTTATCCAACAATGTGATTTACTGATGAAAATTACAAAGTCATTACTATGATCATACTTTTTACTATTTAAGGCAAGCAGTTCATGATTCTGCACACATATACACCTAGATGTTACAAGCTTCAATACATCTTGAATTAGCCAAGTTCAGCTGATTTTTCTTTTCATTTTGTACTTCTACTTAGATACATAATCTGTTTATTTTTAACTTAATAATAGAATACTGATTCATAACAGCGAGATTTGTGCTCTTACTGTGAATATTAGGATTTTCTTCGAAATACTCCAATGTAGTTGCATTTTCATCATCGGTTCATGGAATACATTCTTTATAATCTCTTTCAATTCCTTTTCATGCGTTAAGACTTGTCATCAATCAGTTGGATCAAACTTTTTTACATTATATAGCTTTAATTTGTTGAATGATGGCAGCGATCTAGAGAAAACAAACTTCATCAGGAGACGACATTTTTAGGAGTTACCCTTCTGGACCAGATTCTGAGCAAAGGATTCTTCAAAGCTGAAACTCACCTTCAAATTCTAGGCATAGCATGTCTAACTTTGGCGACTAGAATTGAAGAAAATCAGTCATACAGCTGGTGACTTTTGAATCTCTCTTTTGTCCCATTTGTCTTCATCTCAGTTTTAATTATATAACAACTGTGGTTCCTATCTACTATGACCTTAACTTCGTTAGTCTATATTATATATGATGAATATTGATAGGAAACCAAACTGTATGCCAATTGGTCTTCTTGTTTCAATCCAAGGGTGTAGAATTGAGTAAAGTTAGGATCAAATGGTAAGTAGTACACTAGAAATAATAATCAGAAAAAACTGTCTAAAAGTACTTGAATTCAATAGTCTTGAATGTTTTCCTTGAGTTCAAAGTGCCGGGACTGAAACTTTTTCCGTTCATGAACAAAATACGTTGTGTGATTATATCGTAGATCCTCTTATAGCAATTATGTAACAGAAAATAGCCATACATGTTACATTAATGTTGATGCACACACCTCCCGTACGGCACTGTAGTCGAATCCTATTGCCTTAACGATATCTTAAGTTCTTAAGTTAACAACTCATGTGCACAGAAGATATCCAAGATCCACCAAGAAAACATTATATGTCAAACCACTTCAAGTCAAGTCAGATGTAAAACAATTGTTTAAAACTGTTCTTCTCTCTCTCTCTCTCTCTTCCTCAAACTTCCTCTTATCTAGTCTTAATTTATTTTTGACTGGTAATTTTCATGAAAAGTGTTAAATTATCAACGTCTGTTTCATTAAATAGAGCTTGAGAATTGAAAGTATGATAGTACTTATTTGTTTTTGGGCAATTCAGGTTACAGCAAAGGGATATCCATGTAGGGAGCAACACGTACAGAAGATCAAAAGTTGTTGGCATGGAATGGCTCGTTGAAGAAGTTCTAAAGTTCCATTGTTTCTTGCCAACTGTTTACAATTTCTTGTGGTAAATCGTCCTTTCACTAACTTCACCATTTGTGGGAAGGGAAAAAGTTTTCCCTTTCGTGCATCCATTGCTAATAAACTCCTGTCCATTAACAATTTGAATCTACTCCAAATAACATGCTTTATTTAAATTTCTTTTGTTGAAAATTACCTTAGGTTCTACCTGAAAGCTGCTGGAGCTAACTCAGATTTGGAGAATCGAGCTAAGAACTTCGCAGTGCTCGTTCTTGCAGACAAAGTCCAGTTTTGTTATTTCCCTTCAACGATTGCAGCTGCAGTTGTCATCTTGGCGTCCTTAGGAGAAAAACAAGATGCACCAAGTGAACGAGTCATTGAGGTACAAAAATACAAATACCTGTTAGAGGGAAAACTCCTTTATCTATATGTATATATTTATGATTTATCCAATAGAACAAAAAAAAAAAACAAGTAAATCTAGAAGAAAATTTAAAATTTTACAAAAAAAAACAGCATAATCTAAGTCCAATTAGATTCCAACACGTAAAGTGCACATATAAATTTCGTATTCATACTATAAGGAATTGCAAGGTTATAGTGTTAGCTAGTTTAGATTACATATCAAATTCATAATAGTGAACTTTCTACTGTTAATCAATATAAATATGAAGGTTTGTTTATTATAAATTTATAATAGTAATTATGTATTTATTTAGATTACTCTTGCATATTTCTTACTTTATCTTGAGGAAGGTTTCCTGTCTTATAAAAACCCTTCCATGACCAAAATTTCAACCTTCGACTAGTCCCATTGAATCAATCGAAGGATATGTCCATCCTTCCAAAAGAACAAGAATCATCAATCTGGTTCTTGAAAAACGTAGATTTTACCTTCTTTTTCTTTTCAAAACAAAATTGAAAGGACATTGAATCCATGCTCACGAAAGCATTAAAATATGCCACTGAAGTTGAATCCGTGAGTCAAACATGCAATGAGTTTACCTTTTTTTTTTTTTGTTTCTAATTAATAATTTATTTCTAGTCTGAATAGAGGAACTACTACTATTACCTTGCAATTTCTTTCGAAATCTACTATAATAGAAATAACACGTATTTAGACTTGCTGTTGAAGTAACTCATAACATCGGCTGCATTGTGGTTTTGCAGACACACGTCAGAACAGAAAACGACGATCTCCCTGAATGTATTGAGGTATTTATAGTCAACTACAAAAAATCAATTTATCATTGCATAAATTTTTACTTAGATAAAATTTTCAAGTGCTTAAAAACACGTTTTTAATAGAAACAACTTTTTCAAGCATTTAAAAAGAGTCAATCCAAACAAATCCTTATTTTTCCAGCAAAAAAGTTAGTAATACAGTCGAAATTTTAACAGAGCTTGGAGTGGCTATTAAAGTTTTTATGATGGAAGCATGAATTCCTAAGACAGCAAAAAAGAAAACAAGCAATTTCTGTTCCATTGGTGATCTTTTTGATACATTCTTCCTTCCTGACCTGACCACTTAGACATCATCTTGAACACAGCTAGTGAAGCTCACCCTCTGAAACCAGCTCTATAGGTAAAGACATTCATCAATTCTCTTCTATTCTTATCACCAACAGAATGAAAATTTTGATGGATTGCCATAAGAACTCTTTTTGGCCAAATGGTTTTTCCTTTCAAATTTTTATACAAGAGATTGAATCAAGACCTAGTCGTCAACTCCATAACCAAATAGTATTTGATGTTCATTTACATGCTTTCATAATTTCATGTATTTAGTGTTGAATTACAGATTGTATGTGTTTGATACTCAGACCTAATGACTCTATATTCTTTACCAAAACAAACAATGGTTACGATGAGAATTTCAATACTCTAGCAATCGAAGCTAAAATGTAAGCCATGAGAATCTCACTCCCAAGCATTCTTCTACTTACATGACCTGAAGCTTAAAACAAAAATAATTTTGCCATCCTAAACAAGTTGTCATAACATCCTAAGTTGGTATGTAATGCCTTATTACTCCAAATAATAATAATAAACAACATGGATGAGAACAATATAAAAATGTATTCATGTTTCAATAAGAATATGTCAATTCACAAATACCTAAAATTGAAAGAAACTTGACTACATTAATCAATTACAAAAGTTATGAAACAGTATACAATCGAAGTATTCAAATAGGAATTTTTCTACCCAAAGAATGTCATAACATTTCAACATCCACAAGGAGAAAGAAGTAAACTCTGTAATTGGAGCACCTCTAAAATGTAAATGTATAATATCATACAACAAAGTGGAGAAAAAGAAGAAGAAGAAGAAGAAGCACAATGTAATTCACAAGTATAAGGTTTTTCATGCATATGAAATTATGATTCACAACTTACTGTCTCTCTATCTATCTGCTGAATTAACTGGAACAATAGCAGGCTCCCCAGGTAAAGGCTCGTCCAGATGGAGCTCGGCAAAGTTACTAATAATCCCCGTTCTTTCCCGATATATACTCTCCTTTTTCTCCTCCTCGGCTTTCTCGACTTTTACCTTTGTCATTTGGGTCACTTCCTCAGCAGCTTTTGTAACTGCAGTTACAGCATTTGAAAACCATGCTGCTCCAGTTAACACATAATAATTGCTCATCAGCGCTGTTCCCGCGCTTGTTGCCTTTTGCTCTGCAACGGCAAGGGCGGATTTCGTCTTCTCCCTAACTTGGAACATTTCATCCATCTCCCTGACCTTTTCATTCACCACTGCTGTGCCTGCGGTTATTTTCTCAGTTATTCCCATCTTGCGGTCAATGGAAGCTACGGTTGCAGAAGCATTTGATGTCAATTGGAGTCGTTCGTCGAATGCTTTTGCTTTGTTTAGAGCATCCTTCCCCAAGATGAAACCCTTAGCAAGCATTGTACTTACGACGTCTTCAGCCTGATTCGGAGCAATCCCAGTAACCGTTTGCCTTTTATCCTTCAAAAGATGAGAACAATTTTAAGACAGGTACTTGATTTTTAGGTGCTTCCATTTCATCGTTAAGATCCATCAGACAACATAAAAGATTTAATTCGTTTGTGTTCATAACATCAAGGAAACAACAACGAGGAGACGTTTTATGCTCATCATATAAAGGGGGGAGAAATTACCAGGATTGACAACATTGCTTCAGGTGGAAGATGGTAATTCTCAACCAAAGTAATTGTTACAGATAGATCACCAATTTTAGCTCCCTAAAAGATTAAAAAAAAAAAAAAGAGAGAGAGAATGAAAACAAAAACTAACATAACTATTAACTATAAAAATAAATAATTAAAGAGAGCAATGTTGGGTACGTAATTAAAGAAACATACTGTCAAAAGTATTGCAGTATCAGCTCCTTGAGAATCCTTATATGTAACATAAGCAACCTGAGTGTTCTCACTTTCTCTACACCAATATATAATAACAATTAAATAAAAGCAACAGTTGCAATTATAGCAATCACCTCCAAAATCCTTCTACAACACAATATAAAAAGATTTACAAATATACTAAAATTTAAACTCAACCATATTCCCAATAGGAGCTTGTCAGCATTACATTTTGTAATGTTTGTAATCCTTTAAAAATGCTTAATCAGTACCACTTACTCATTGCAACTATCCTAAAATAAAGTTAGGGTTAAAATATGTACTTTGAAGAAGTTTGTTCAAATTTACTCCATTTACTCTCAAATATCCAATTTACTTCTTGTATTTCAATATCACTTAAATGTAGTCTCCACTAGTAGTAATAGTGTGTTATTGTTTTTTTTTCAAGAACCTTTTAGAATCTATTAGTATTTTTACTATAAATTTGGAAATATATTTACATATTATATGTTTTTTTTTCTTTTTTTTTTTTTTATATGAACCAATTTCAAGAAAAGTTAACTTCAAGTGACGAAATTTAAGATATATTGAAAGTAAAGAAAATAAACGGAAGTATGAAGCCTAAATTGAACAAACTCCAAACTATTGTGACCAAAACAGTATTTTATAATAAGAAATAATCAAATTCTCCGGCATGAGTTTGCCAAATAAATCTAGAAGATAGAATATTATCACTAACCTTTGCATTTCAACATAAAGGATTTCACCAGAGAATGAAAAGAATTCTTTGATATCTCTCTCAGAAGTAAGTTTTGAGATATTGCTGACTTTGACAGTTCTCATCTAAAAAGAAAAACAAAAAAAAAAAAAAAAAATTGTATAAGGAAATGCAAAAGTGTTTATCTTCTTATGAATTAAGTATATGTTCAAATGATTAAACATTTTTTTTTTCAATTCAGTGGTTTCACATAATAGCAAAAGTCTAAGGTTATGAATTCTAAGTTTCACAATATTATTTCATTCTTCAAATTAAACCCTAAAGAATAAATATAAAAAGAGAAAGTATGCAATGTCATATATCCAATCAGCAGAAAACTGAAGAAAATGTCATATCTACGAACTCATTTTTGAGTCAATCCGAAGATATATCTTAATGAATAAGAAACCACAATTAGGCAATTAACATTGGGAAATTCGATGGTTGGATCGTCGACAAGGTAATAGTTGAAATGAACACGTGTGTTTTGAGTTTAGTAGTAGTGATTTAACAGTTAATAATTTAAAATTCATTGAGTTTTCATCATCAAAGTGAAAAGAAAGTAAGCTGAGATTGAGGTAACTAAATTCATAAACAGAAGGAAAGAAGGAAGAGAGTGTTTTGTTGATGATAAATTGGAATTTTAAAAAAAAAATGTAAGTGAAATTTGTGTGGGCAAAAGAATGAGAAAGAGAAAGTATTGTAGAAACAGAGATGTTGATAATGAAAAACCCTAATATGAACATTAAAATTGGAATTCCAGAAATGGGGATTGAGTATTATGAGAAAAAGAAAAAGAAGAGTAATAGTAAAACATAAATGCGGCAGGCAGATCTGCATCAAAGATTTAGACATAAAGAAGAAGAAGAAGAAGAAGAAGAACTCACCGACATTTCTGAAAATGAAAAGAAAGAATATAAAGATGAAGAAATGGTTTTGATGAGATGGAGCGGCGGAGAGAAGAGAAGAAAAGAGAATGGTTGAAGAAGATGAAATGAAGAAAGTGTTTGTTGTCTCTTAACCTTCGGATTTCTGGAAACGGATACGGTTTTTTGTTTTTCATTTTAGATTTAGAAGAAGAGGATACTCAAACAAAAAAAAAACAAAAAACAAATGGATTTTAACTGTTGACTTTATTATTATGATTAAACATAAGTGGAGCCAACTGGATTATATTTAATTTTATCCATTTTTCTTTTCTTTTCTTTTCTTCTCTTAAAAAAAGAGTACAATAGAGAGAAAGACTAGAGGTGTGTTCAAGAAAATGGAATAATGGACCCAATTGAAGTTAGTAACCTTTGGATTGAGTTTATCTATTCATTTGGGTTTACTACTTTTAGGTATAATAATTAGCTATGTGGGAATATTTTAAGGGCAAAAAGAAATGGTAAAGGGTCACAATTTAATTATATTACTTTTGTAGACGTGTCTCCCATTTTTGTTATTTTGTAAGTATGGCAAAAACTTCAAATCTACATTACAATCAATTGATAGAGAGAAAAGCGTTGAACAAGAAATTTTGACCAATTAAATTATGCCACATCATCACAGTAAATATGATAATGATTATACTTTTGTTTGAGTTTGGATAATTAAGTTTACTCAACTCAACCCAATTCAGGTTTAATAAACAGAGCCCATGTCCAAGAAGCAGATTGACCCAAGTCCAAGCCCAACTCGCAAATGAGCTCAAGTCCAAGCCCAACAAGCAAATGGACCCAAGTCCAAGCCCACCTAAAGCCCATAAAATTTCTCTATAAATAGAGATTCTTGCCATTCATTTTTTGAGGTCTTTGGTTGAAGGAAGAATTGAAGTTTTGAAGTACTGAAGCTTTAAAGAATTAAAGATCCAAACTTCTACAAGTTCTCAAGACGTGCAAGTTCGTATCAACCTCGAGATCAACAACTTTTGAAAGATTGAAGACTTGGAAGATTAAACATTCCTTGAACTCCAGAAGATCGAAGTTCAAATCGACTTGCAACAACAACATCCTGAAGACCGAAGATCAAGAAGTTCTAAGTCTTATCTTGTATTCGAGATAAAACATCAAATGAGTAAATACTAGAGATTGTATTCACAATATTCATCAATATACAAAGTTCAATTCCACGAATTATATTTCTCTTGAAATCTCGTGTGAACAAAAAGTAATAACCATCAATCATTGTAGAATGTACAACGGTTGATGAAGGTGAAACAATAGAAGGTAGGAACAGTTTGTACCATAGAATTATGTATTTAATGGGTTTGTTGGATTATTTATTCACCAATAAATTTTAAAATTAATTTTGTTACCACTCTTAAACAAGATTTTCATTATATAATTTGAATTGGATTGTTAATCTTTCCCTTTGTATCTAAACTACAATTATTTTAGAACACAAATTTAAATAATGATTGAAATAATCTAAATCGATTCAATCCAAATGTTTTGTGAATGGTTTCATCCTTTAATATAATAGTTGTTCAGGTTGAACAAACTTACAATCAAATATTCATGTTAAGTCTAAATTGTAAATCCTAAACCTAAGAACCCTCAAGTCATTTAAGAGGTTGGAAGGATACGATTAGTTTGGAGTTAAGTTGAAGTTTTCCAGAAATAGCCTAAGTGTCATCTTTGGTAGGTCGGCATTGGAGGGTCATTGTAAGAATGTCATGGTTAGTGGAAGAAGGAAAGTTATGTTAAGGCTATTAAGTTGTTCTAATTATTTAGAATTGAATGATTAAAGGAAGTCAAGTGATGGAAAAATAAAGGACAGAAAATTAGATTATGAAAAGGGCTGACAAGTGATTTTTTGGCTAAGTCTATGAGCTAGGCGAGATGGGCTTGGTAGGCGGCCAAAGGAAAGGTTGAGATCCTCCAAGTACATGACTAGGCAACCAAGACATATGTGTGGATTTGGACGAGAAAACCTCTAAAGTGTTGTCATAGGCAGCTAAGTGCACCTAAATGAGACTAAGCTTGGCACGAAAGGGCTGGTAGGTTAGGTGTTATTAAGAAGGAGACCTAGGCTTTGAGTTGGGCAGTCTTGTGCGCAAGGAAGGCTTATGCGGTCACAAATTAAGTCTAGTCTTCAAAGTAGGGCTGCCAGACAAAAGTGGGGCAAGGAGGATTGAGTTTGGATTCAAAGAAGGGAGAAAGGTCATTTCTCAAGTGGTTTGGAGCAATGTTCGCTTTTTCAGAGGCTACAAGACATATCTCTTAGAGTTTTAAGCTGAAATTTTGAGGTAAGCAAGTTAAGACATTTCTAAGCAATTTTGTAGAAAAAAAAAATTCTCTTTAGAGTTATGGATACTTAGTTATAAATTTTCAAAGTTGAGTTAATGTTTTGGACGAAAAACTAGTTATGAGCAGTGCTTGTGGTTGGTTGAGTGTCAAGGAAGGTAAGGCAAGTTTTAAGCAAAGGAGATTAGTGAACATGTGTTAAGACCAATGTTGGGTGCACGCAAGGATGCGTATGATGCGCTAGGCACCCAGCCAAGTGAGGCACGCGGCACGCCCCGTGCATGAGGTTAGCACGTGCCAACCTCCCTACCACCCATGCCTATGCGCCAGCCTCTGTCAAAAGGCATTTTTTTAGCCATTTTGGTGATTTTTGGCATTTCTAAGTAAAGTATTGATATTTTCATGATCAAGGAAAATAAATTGGACTTAATTACCATTATTTCAGGTTAAGAAGAAATCGGACAAATCTATAAGCATCTAAGCTTTTGGATCTATGAGTGAAAAATGAATTTCTAAAGTGGTTTCTAATCATGTTTTAAAAGCTACTATTTAAAGAACGCTTTGAACTAAATGTTTAAGTTATATTGATTTACATTGAAAATTTCAAAGTGTATTTTTGAAATGTTTAACATGCTTTGAGTTAACTGAGTTATGAATACCCCGAGTTTATCTTATCTTTATGTTTCATAACTAGTTTAGGTAGTTGCCTTTCTTTTTAAGTCATACAGCTTGGTGTGACGTTTCAGCATTTTCATATGCAAGCCTACCAGAGCTGAAAATGTTCAAAATGTACTATAGGGAAGGCATACCAGTTGAATCCCCGCCCAAGCATTAGTTGTACTCTTTGCAAGCAACCCTTTTTCCTTGCAATTGACAGTCTTTAATGCTTATTGTAACGTCTATTTCAATGTATTTCTTTCTTTCCTGCGTTTTATAAACAAATTTTCCAAGAACGCAAAGGAAAGTTACGACATACGTCAACGTTACCCACAACTTTCCGATTTTGATCGATGACTTGTTCGTCGAGTTATAACAAGTGCCGCAGAATCGTCCGTCTCGAGGTTGAAACGCTACGATTGTGACAAGTGGTATTAGAGCCAAATTGGCTGAGTGACAGTTGAGACAGAAAGATTTCGACTGCGAAACAGATGGGAAAGACCCATAATGAACGATTGGTGGGAATCAAAGAGCAAATGCTCTATCTGGTGGAAGTTCCTAATTCCATCAGCTCAATAGAAACCAGGCTTGAGGAGATTTCGAAGAAAGCCGATGCCATTGATGCGGTGTCCGGTCGTCTTGACGGATTAACCATACAAGACTTGTTAGCTAGAGTCGATACTCTAGAGTCACGAGTTATTAGAACTGAAAATGTCACCTACGAGCGTGGGAACAGTTCGTCGGGCGCTGCTGCCTAGATGAAAGAGCGAGTTATTGAGTTAGATAACTCCTAGAAAAATATAATGGAAATGATAAACGACGTGACAGAGAATTTTCGAGCCATCCTGGATGTCATTAGAAATGAAATCGCAGAGGTAAACACGAAGGTGAACCTTGCAATGCGAGCGTTGGCAAATCAAGCTCCAACTGGAGGAGCAATTACAGTTGGCAAGATAAAGATCCCAGAACCCAAGCCCTTCTGTGGGGCAAGAGATGCAAAGGCACTGAAAAACTTTATCTTCGACATTGAGCAGTACTTCAAAGCCACGAATACTAATACGGAAGAACCCAAAGTGACATTGACGACCATGCATCTACCTGAAGATGCCAAGTTGTGGTGGAGATCCCGGTATGTGGACATTCAAGAAGGACGTTGCACAATAGATACTTGGGACAGTTTAAAGAGAGAACTTCGCTCGCAGTTTTTCCCCGAGAATGTCAAGATTCTAGCTCGGCGGAAACTGCGGGAATTAAAGCACACTGAAACCATTCGAGAGTATGTGAAGCAATTTGCGGGGCTGATGTTAGACATATCCGATATGACCGAAAAGGACAAAATTTTCAGTTTTGTTGAAGGGTTGAAGTCGTGGGCAAGGACTAAGCTATATGAGCAGAGAGTTTAAGACCTCACATCAGCCTATGCAACAGCTGAACGTTTGTTCGATCTGCCTAGTGACTCTCAAGATTCGAAGGCATCACCAAAGTTCTTCACCTGGAAGAAATAGAAACAGTCGGTCGAATTCTCCCAAGGCTGTCAGTGAAAACAGAAGTCCCAGTAGAGACCGCAAGCCTTCCCAATCCAACACGGGGGACACCGGGAAAAGACGTGATAGTCCAAACACGTTGAATCGTCTCTTCAGTTGCTACATATGTGATGGATCACATCAGGCTAAGGAATACCCGAATAGAACGGCCTTCTATGCCTTTCAGGCCTCTTTGGCTGTAGACTCAGATGACACGTCGAATCAACCAGAGAAGAAAGTTGGGCAAGTGGAAGAAGTTCAAAATGTCAGAGTGGTAGCCATAAGACTCATGTCGTCCTTTCAGAAGAAAGCGGGGGAGACAAGTGGACGCACGAAAGGGGGCCTAATATATGTTGACACCTGGATCAACCGAAAACATGCGAAGAACACTATGGTTGACTCTAGTGCAACCCATAATTTCATGACGGTGGCCGAAGCCAAACGACTAAATCTTCATTGGAAGAAGGATACGGGAAAAATGAAGGTCGTGAATTCTACAGCTCTACCTGTCGTTGGAGTAGTGAAACGAGCAGTGATATAGTTGGGAGGATGGAGCGGTTTTGCTGATTTCGTAGTTGTGGGTATGGATGACTTTGATGTAGTACTTGGAATGGAATTCCTCCTCGAACATCAAGTGATCATGATGCCTGCAGCAAAGTGTCTGGTTATAACGGGGTCTACCCCTACCGTTGTGTAGACTGACCTTCGGCAACCCAAAGGACTGAGAATGATCTCATCTTTGCAACTGAGAGAGGACATCACTCGAGAGAAAAAAATGTTTGGGGCCACCCCGTTTGAGTTAGTGGACAGCTCGGGGAAGACAGCTCACAAAGACACGAGGTGTGTCGTAGAGAGATATCGTGGTGGAATGCTCAATGTTTTGCCTGTGTCAGAATCGCCTACAAAGAATGATTGTCGTATGGCGCAGTCAGAGTCAACTGGACTCTGGAGACAGTCAAAGCGATTGTCGAGTGCAAGGTTCACTAGATCTGCAAAAGCTCCGTATGAAGCTCAAGCTTTCTTACGGAAGGAAGAGAATGGACGGTTGTGTATCGACAACCGTGTCCTAAAGTAAGCCCCGAGGAGAGGGCCAACTTTTGGGTCCGTGAGCGAAACTCAACCTGTTAAAGCTTACGCTGAGGCATGTAGTCATGCATTGGGTGGTGTCCTAGTGCGAAATGGGCACCCCATCGCATCTGAGAGTCTGAAGCAGAGTGGCGCAGAAAGTAATTATACAATGTTTGAGAAAGGAATGCTTGCCATGGTACGCAGTCAAAAGGATGCGAAACGGTATTCACAGAGATCCACCCATGTCAGAGAGATGAACCACGCGGTTACTAATCACCTCGGTACTCAGCTGGAACTGACTTCAAGTCAAGCAAAGTGGAAGGAGACCCGATGTTGTGTCGGTGGTGTGGTGAGTTCGTCAACGGGTGGAAGATGGATTGAGATTGTTGGTGGCGGACAACCTGTACTGTCGCACCTTGTTGATCCCTCCTGTGTCGAGAAGAGTCCTCAGACTTGTGAGATTACCAAGAGATGGAAGCGAGAAGTCGGCATCGCTCGAGTCAGTCTAGAGAGAGTCTCGAAGCTCCCGAAAAGATGGGCAGATGGGAAGCATCACCCCTTGGACCTTTGTGGGAAGGTCAGGTCATCATGAAGATGCAACCTGAACAGACTCGGTTACGAAGATGCAAAGATCACCACCTCATGAGGAGACACAAGGAACTAGCAGAAGTTGAAGAAATCCTTGTTGAGGAAGCGAGAAAAAGAAGAAGAAGACCCATGGGGAGGATACACAAGTTCATGGCGAAGTGGAAGAGCCTCCTCGTGGAAGAAGCATGTGGAAGACGTACCAAAGACCGTGAAGCGTGAAGCAGGAGATCGAAGGATTCCAGCTTTGCCAGTCGACGAGGACGTCAATTGTTTAAGTGGGGGAGTGTGTCACGGTCATTTTTTTCCAATGTGTGTTTACCTATGGTTATATGCTCCGAATACCCCCAGTTTATCTTATCTTTATGTTGCATAACTAGTTTAGGTAGTTGCCTTTCTTTTTAAGTCATAAAGCTTGGGTGTGACGTTTCAGCATTTTCATATGCAAGCCTACCAGAGCTGAAAATGTTCAAAATGTACTATAGGGAAGGCATACCAGTTGAATCCCCGCCCAAGCATTAGTTGTACTCTTTGCAAGCAACCCTTTTTCCTTGCAATTGACAGTCTTTAATGCTTATTGTAACGTCTATTTCAATGCATTTCTTTCTTTCCCGCGTTTTGATCGGCTGACTTGTTCGTCAAGTTAAAACAAGTGTCGCACAATCGTCCGTCTCGAAGTTGAAACACTACGATTGTGACACACTGCAGTTTTGTTTATAAGTTGTGTTATTTGCTTATGCTTGTGTTTCATATAGAGTTTAGAGAGTAAGGGTCAGTCGGTGTCGTTTTGGAGAAACGATATCAGTTGACTTCACAGTCCCTCAAGCCGACAAAGGTGGTCTAGGAGAGGAGGTGTGACATAAATAATGTTTCAACTCTGTCAATCCAACCCATTATAATTATAAGGTCACGATTACTTATTATTAGAAATCAAAATTGGTCCAATCATAATAAGTTGCATTCATGTGTCTTTTGTGATAAGTCTCAACCGCAAAAGGAATTGAATTTTTTTAGTATCTTTAAAATGCTAGTGTGCAATATTATTTAAATTAATATTGGGAATGGAATTAATGTTGTTGAGATATAATAAAAAAGAATTCCCAAACTTTCAAACAATCGTGGTTTTAATCTTTTGAATGTTATGGTTGTTTTGGACATTCATGCTCATTCCTCTTGTGATTCATTGATTCGTTTGTTGTTTTGTTTAATATTTGTATCGTAACTTTGCTTAGATTTGGCCTTGTAGACAATATCAATATTTGAACAATACAAGCATCGATATTAACATTTAGAATCAATATTGATATCGACTTTAGTACTAGTCCAATTATATAGTCATTTAAATATGACACTACATGATTAAAAATAATAGAAGTGTATCAATATCTCTTCTACTCTATTTAGATCAATATCGTTATCATCGATTTTCGTAATCATGACAAATTTAGTTAAATTACTTTTATTTTTTTATTCAGCTGAATTATTCAAGACAAATTTAGATACATATCCATTTATATGTGCATATCAATATCAATTTTAAACACAACAAAAAAAAAACATATGAATGAGATAAATAACGTGTCAAGGCAAAATCTGAAAAAACTTCACATTGTAAATGAATGAATTTGAAAAAGAAATTGTAATCAAATTGTTATCAAAAGCTTAGTTAAACTGAAAAAGAAATTGTAATCAAATTGTTATCAAAAGCTTAGTTAAACTGACACTTATATGTATCTAGACACTAAAAGATCTCGACTACGAATCTCCGCTTTGTTTGTACTTAAAAAAAGACCTTAGCAAAAAGTTAGATCACCTTTTGATCCATAATTGGATAAGCAACCAAGATTACGAATTTCATCAAAACGTGAAAATTATAAAAAATTGAACCCAACAACTACTTTTTCATGTTCATAATTGAATGTAAAGGTGAGCCAAAGTATTAGATGATGGTATGATTGGAGCCAAATATGGGTAGAAAGAAGGTTGTTTTTATTTCCAAATCAATGTGACACACCAACTAAATATGATTATTAGGAAACACCCACCTTTAAACTATCTTCTTCTTTCTTTTCTTTTTTTTTTCTTTTTTTTTTTTTAATTTTCTTTTTGTGTGAATGAACTATACAAAAGTTTTCTTTTTATTTTTTCTTCAATATGCAAAATATCAAAAACATTTAGGTTAATATGCAATTAAATTTTATTTTAACTAAATTTATCACTTTTTCCATTCAACTGCTAAATGTTAGATTAATTTTACCACTTTAGAAAATTATGTTTGTAGTTGCTAAATTTTGAAGAATATATCTATTTGAGTTTTAAAATGTACCTACTTAGTTGTTAGATTTTATAAAAATATATTCATTTAGTTCCATGTTTTTAAAATGTATATATTTTAAGTTTGAGTTTTTAAAAATAGGAACATTTTAAATTGAAAGAATAATTTCTAAGAATAATATCATATCTAAAACTATTTTTTCTAATCTAAAATATCATATATTTTTTTTTTAATTTAAAAATCAACAAAAAAAAAAAAAAAGTTGCTTGGACCTCCAAACATATTTTAAAAACTTCGAAGATTAAAAAAAAACATTTTTAAAACTCAAGAATCAAGTGAGTGTATTCTTATAAATTTAAAGATTAAAAATCATATTTTTAAAACCTAGTAACCAAACACATATTAGTCAAAACTCAAAGACTAAAAGGTAATTTTCGCTTCAAGATAGTAACTCATCAAATATTAAATCACTTTTATAAATCACATTAAAAAAAATCATACAGTTACACACAAATTTGAAGACAGTATCAAAGATTTAGAAAAGCATTAAAACAATAAAATTCAACCACCAAACTATAAACTTTCAAAATTAAAAATCAAGCTGTTATCCAAATTTTAAAATTAGATCTTAAAACTTATACAATTGTATAAATTTTAGAAATTTTACTCCCTATACAAATTTGAAGATTTAATTTTAAAACCCATTTTTTTGCCATAGTAAGTTTGAGTGTCCAATTAGTTTATTGGTCTAATTGTTATTATCAAAAGTTGGATTAATTGTAAAAAGTATTAATTTTAGGAATAATAATTAAGTATATATAACATTTTAGAAAAGTTGCAAATATAACAAACTTCTATTATAGACTCTAAAGTGAAAGACCAATATTTACGACATGAATATGATTTAGATATAACATAAAGATGAATTAGAATAAATAATTTCTTTATAAAAAGAGAAACAAAAAAAAAGGTGGTTTCAGATTAACAATTTCTTTTTTTTTTTTTTAAATGCCAAATCGAGATTGTGACAAAAAGAAGCTCTAAAGATATACGGCCACCACAAAGACAAAAAGAGAAGAAAAAGAAAAAAGAAAAAAGAAAGTGGGAAAGCATACTTTCATGTAAACACATCCACAGACCACAAACATTCTCATCAATAATAACACCCATACCCACATCCTAATTTTAGGGATAGGTAGGTGCATCCCTTCCACCAAATTTCTTTCTATTTTTTTCACTTAGATTCAGATCGCAAGAAGTGTAGAATTTCGTATTCAAAAGCGTACCAAGCCAGTTCGATTCCATCTCTCTTCACTAAAAAATTGGCATAAATACAACCTACAGAACACAAAATAAAAAGCAAAAGAAAACAAAAATCATCCGATTCTCAAACAAATTTCATTCAATTTCAGAATCAATCACAAAACATCCACAAAACATTCACAAGAAACAGTTAAGAAGTGGATTCATTACTCAGAATAAACCAAGAACGAAAGAAAAGAGTTAGAAAATTGCGTATTCAGTGAAAGGCAATACAATGCTTACAGATTGTTCCTAGCAGTAGATGAAGACAGAAAAAGCGGAGGATAAATTGGATTAAGCTCTGGAATGGAGGAAGAACGAAGAAGAGAAGAAAAGATTAAAGTGAAAATGGAAACAAGAATCTGTAGGAATTTTCTTTATTTTCTTGCTTGATGAACAAAAATGTATTCATGGGAGTGTTTATTTGTGTTGTGTATATCTATATATCATTGCACTCGTTGGGGAAGAGAAGAGACAATCGGCATGAAAGTGAAGGCATGCTAGCCGTTGGATTGCCACCGCATCCGACGGCAAACGGCTTTTATTACTTCTCCTTTTTAATTTAGTTTCTCTTTCTTCTCTCTAAAAACTCATAATTTTAAATTCACTTTCATAACTATAACGTTAATTTACTTTAATTATTGTTTAAGAATCTATTTCTCCATTACATCTTTTAACTTTTCTTACCTCTAACTAAAACAAATTGCTCTATTGGATTCTTTTTTTAGTAAATGTAGAAATTAATGAACCATAAACTATAACATAAAATTTATACGCACATATAAATTTACAGATATTCGTTGTCCTATAAGAGTTTAGAAAGGTATTATGTGTGCCTCATATGGATATGGATATTAGAGAAATATAATATTAAAATGAAATAAAATATAATATATATATATAAACAATAAAATAAAGAAAATATAAATTCTCAAAATTTTCACTTTCTCCACTTTTTCCAAATTTCATGAAATTCTCTTCTATATGTGTCACTTCCAAAATCCACAAAATGTCACTATTTATAGGCAATTTGACAAGCTTGAGGTGGAATACATGGTCACTATCACTAAGAGTTACATCTTCAAGACACATGGCATAGAGTTCGACGAAGGAGAGAGTGACACTTGGCTATGTGGACACTAAGCATAATGGATAATGGGTATCTATTTTACTCAGATTTATAATACTCTCCATTAGATCCATTACATATATAAAATATGACTCGTTAAAACCTTATTAGGAAAAAAACTTAATGAAAAAAATCTTAATGAACGAAAAAGAGTACATATTTCATATATACTTAACAAAATACAATTTACTCCCCCTCATGGACACATCACTTGAGATCTTTGAGTCACCGCATTTCGATTAAATAGGTCTGTTAGGTTAAACTTTGAACAAATTTGTTGTATTGTGATGTTGTCATTTTCTTCAAGATCATGACGGTAGAAAAGCTTTGGTGAAATATATTTTGTTCTAACGTCTTTAATATAACCTCTTTTGGTTTGAGCTATACATGTCGTGTTGTTTTCGTATAATATCATTTAAAGAATTTTGTTAAAAGACAAGCCACATGTTGCACGAGTGTGCTGAATCATTGATCATAACCATACACATTTTCGACCTGTCTCGTGTATTGCAAGAATTTCAGCATGATTTGAGGAAGTGGCTATTATTGTTTGTTTCACTGATCGACATGATATAACAATTTCTCCATATGTGAACAAGTTGAAAGGATAAGAGCCCTAGCAGCGAAAGATTTAACAGAGACCTTAACTCAAATTAATTGAGAACTAAAAATACATGTACATTGAAAATAATACAGAAACACATTTCTAAGGCTAAGCATGCTATATATAAAAAAATATAGAGGGAAGGAAGAAGTATTCACTGTCGTCGACTCTATATCTGTCAAAACACCAAATTAGGGAACCACCACTTGAAGTTCTTTCTATTCTTTGAGTTGAGATTTTGGTTTGTGGGAACCAAAATTAGAAAAAGAAAAATGCAGAGAAGAAATTGAGAGAATTTTTCAGAGTACATAGAGTTTTTCTAGAACCCTTCAATTTTCTAACGTACCAATATCTCCCTCGAGGGAAGTTGAGAGAATATGGAAACGTGAAAAAATCACCCACGTTCCTTATTAATTTAATAAGTAAATATTAATTTAATAAGTTAATATTAAAATAAATAAATAATTTAAATAATTTAATTAATTAATTAATTTAATAATTAATTAAATTATATTAAATTAATATTTTATTTAAATCATATTTAAATGTATATCTCTCACATAACCTATAGTTTTAATTTAATTAATTTAATTTAAATCAAATTTAATTAAATAAAATTAGACTAAACTACTAATTAATTCTTCACTTAATTAATTTCTAAATTAAATATCTTATATTTAATTTAATCTCAATTTGAATCATATTCTAATATAAATTTCTCTTATAACATATAGTTTTAATATGTATCATATACACATTAAACTTTAACATATAGTTTTAATATGAATCTAATTTACATTAAATTAATATTTAAACTCATTCAAATATTTTATTCTGCCATAAATTAATTTTGAATCATATCCAAAATTAAATTTATATAGTAAAGTTTAATTTAAATATAAACTTTATATTATAATATATCATCATACATTATACTAATTCTCAAAATAAATTTGAACATTTCAAATTACAACCAATACAGATAAATCTCATTACCCTTTACGAGCTAGCAATAGAACTTAATGGACCTGCAGATCATAAACTACAATGATATAAAATTAATTGGCTAAACTCATTAACCACATTAATCAATATTCGTTAATTGTGTGTACACTCAACTAAAGACTCACGACTGAACTCTTCTCACTATAAATATATTTATATATATGTCC
This sequence comes from Cucumis hystrix, assembly GCA_025688845.1. Taxonomy (NCBI): domain Eukaryota; kingdom Viridiplantae; phylum Streptophyta; class Magnoliopsida; order Cucurbitales; family Cucurbitaceae; genus Cucumis; species Cucumis hystrix. The sequence goes on along the minus strand of CM046892.1, from coordinate 5,456,673 downwards.
ACGGATATAGACCAATAATAGTAAGTTAGTCCTTCACAAGTGTTTGTAACACCAGCTGGGTCAAATTATCGTTTTACTCTTGGGTTACTTATAGTCCTTAAATACCAATACTTCTCTAATGAACAATCAATTTCCGGTTCAACCACTAAACAGAAACATTTCTCATGTCATAGAGACGGTAGAGTTATTTGTTCAAGTTCTAGAGACACCATTTAAGGGAACACTCATCTATTTACCCTAATGTCGAAAATGAGTAAACTTCATCTTGGGTGATTATGTTTCCAGCTCCCTACTCGGTCTTGTCCCCAAAATGATAAGAATGTTGAGTAGGCAATCTGGCCACTCACACCCATACAAATCAAAGGACAATTCATCGCGAACATGAGTTCATAATACACCCAGGATTAAGACTAAATTACTTAGGTCTTCCTAATGAAATAGAAACTTAACTAGTTAACTAAGTTACATCTAATGGTTACTATTTCATGGTCCGGTCTTATGTAAACTCATTGTATAGGATATCCTCACTCGCATGTCACCTACACGAACTTGTTATATCATTGTGTTTGTATCAAATACAAAGTAAGTTGTATCCATAGTATTACTAGGATAAAGTACTCAACCTTATCCTTATACTATAGACCATTTAAGTTGTATCTCGAACACTAATCCTTGTATGTCTTTAATACTATTCAAGACCTATCAAACAGCTTACGATGCTAGTTTATTTGATTTAGGTTATTAAGACAAAACTAATAATATAATCAATAACACTTATTGAAAGTATAATAACAACGTTTTATTAATTAATTACGGTCAATGGATTATATTTACTATTTATGAGTTTTAGGACATGAAACCCAACACAGATAACCTGTTTGAGATATAGCTTTGTGTGAATCAAATAAATATCTAGAAAATGTATAACAACTAAATCAAAATTTGATTTATTTGAATAAAATAAACTCATACCAGGTGTTTCTCGGAGATAACGGAGTATATGCTTAATTCTATTCCAATGTCTTTTTGTTGAAAAAAAACTGTATTTAGTTGATAAATTTTCTGAAAATGCAATATTTGGTCTTGTATTATTAGCAAGATACATAAATGAACCAATTGCACTAAGATATAGTACTTCTAGACCAAGAAGTTCTTCATTATCATCTCGAGGTCAACATGTATCTTTATTTACATTTAGTGAACAAACTTGCATTTAAATGTCTAGTCGATGTGCTTTATCCATATAAATTTTTTTTAAAAAAATTTAATGTATAAAATGATTGATGGACAAATATCTCATATGCTAAATGCTCAATTTGCAAACCAAAGCAAAATTTTGTTCTTTTTAGATCTTTCATCTCGAATTCTTACTTAAAATATTCTATTACCTTTGGAAGCTCTTCATGAGTTCCAATTGTATTTTAAATCATCAACATATACAGTTATAATAGCACATCCTTATTGTAAGTTTTTTATAAAAACGCATGCACATATTAGATTATTTTGATATCCTTTTCTCAACAAATATCCACTCAAACGATTATACCAAATTCGTTCTTATTGTTCCAGTCCATATAGTGACCTCTGTAACTTTATTGAATATATTTCTAGAGAACTTGATTTATTTGTTTCAGGTATCTTAAATCCTTCTAGAACTTTCATATAAATATTATTATCAAGAGGTTTATATAAATATGTTGTGACTACATCCATTAGAATAGATGCATGTTCAAATTTTCATACACAATCATTGTGATTGCATCCACCACCAGAGAATATTTCTCCTCATAGTCAATACCAGATCTTTGTGAAAAACCTTATGCAACTAGTCTTGCTTTATATCTTGTGATCTCATTGTTTTCATTTCTTTTTCTAACAAATACCCATTTATATCTGACACGTTTGACACCTTCAGAGTTTGGACTATTGGTCCAAAAAATTGTTTTGAAAGTGAGTTTAATTTTGCCTAAATTGCTTCTTTCCACAAAGATCAATCTTTTCTCTTTCCACATTCTTAGACAGATTTTCATTTGGGAACCTCGTTTTCAGATTCTATATCAAGAAAACCATTATAAGCAAAAATGTTATCAACAACTATATTAGTTTGTTTCCATCTTTTTTCTGTCATGACATAGTCGATCGAAATCTCATTATTATCCTTAGTTTTTTTTTTTTATCTTCTTCAATATTTTGTCAGAAGTCAAATTTTGGATTTCTTCTAGAACATCCATATCCTTAATTGAGTTATTGACTCATTTTCTTCTTATTTTTTTTTAGGATTTTTATCTTTGGAACTCATTGGTCTACCACGCTTCTAGCGTGTTCCAGATTCATTAATGACATCTTGTTGTATTAGAATATCAATTTTTTATGGGACAACATTTTCAGCTATATGTGATTTAGTTTTTTTTTTTCATATATAAATGCATCTAGTAACTTATTTGTTATATTTTGGAAATGAATTATTTTCTGAACTTCAAGTTCAAATTTATCTATACAAGAATCTCAATGAGACAATAATGATACATTTCATGTAATTTTTTTTTTCAACTCCTGAATTCCTCTCCTTAATGTTGAAAATTTTGTTTCATTAAAATGACAATTAGCAAATCGTGCAGTAAATACATCACCCATTAGGGTTTCAAGGTATTTAATAATTGATGAAGAATCAAATCCAACATATATTTCTAACCTCCTTTGAGGACTCATTTTAGTGTGTTGTGATGGAGGAATCAGAATATATACTACACACTCGATAATTCTTAAATGAGAAATATTTGGCTCATGATCATATGATAATTATAATGTCGAGTACTTGTGATAAGTTGCTGGCTTAATACGCATAAGTGACTCAACATGCAAAATAACATATTCCCCATATAGATGTAGGAAGTTTAGCTCTCATAAGTAATGGTCTAGCAATTAATTGAAAACCTTTTATAAATGATTCTGCTAAACCATTTTGTGTATAACATGAGCTACAAGATGTTCAACACTTATCCCAATTGACATACAATAGTTATCAAATGTTTGGGATGTTAATTCACTAGCATTATCGAATGTTCTTAATTGTATAATCAAGAACTTTGCTCTTAACTTAATTATTTGAGCAAGTAATTTTACAAATGCAAGTTTCAACTTGATAATAAGCACACATGTGACCATCTACTGGATACATTTATTAATACCATAAAATACTTAAACGGTCCATTTGGTAGGTTAATAGGTTCACAAATATCACCATAAATTTGTTCTAAAAATGTAGGTGAGTTGATTCCCACTTTAGTTGGTGATGGTCTTATTATTAATTTGTCTTGAGAGCTAGCATCACATAATAATTCATTAGATTGAAGAATCTTCTAGTTCTTCAATGGATGCCATGTGAATTTTCAACAATCCTTCTCACCATTATAAATCTTGGATGACCCAGTTGATTATGCCAAATTATAAATATGTCTGGATTCGTGAACTTCAGGTTAATTGTTGCATATGTTTCAATTACTCATATATTTGTATAATATAATCTAGAAGATAACGTAGACAACTTTTCTAAAATACGTTTTTCATTTGAGACATTAGATACTATATAGAGATACTATATCTCATTCTTTCTATTAGTCTCAATATGATAATAATTGCAACGTATATCTTTAAAATTCAATAAATTCTCTTTGATTGACTAAAGAACAATACATTATCAATTGTGAATTTTGTTCTTTATAGGCAAAATAAAATTTGTTTTTCCCAAACCTTTTAATTAGGTTTGCAGAACCTAATATTGTATTGAACTTTGCATTCAAAACATTGTTACTTTGAAAAAAATATTTCTTTTATATGTAAGTATTGTGTGTGTGGCTACACTATTTGCTAGAGATAGATCTAATTCTTTGCTCATTTCTGAATCATCCAACGTATGAAAATGATGCATATTTCTTCATTTAAAAGAAAATAATTACAATAAGTAAACCACATGACTTGAAATGTACAAGGTGTGAGACCTTGATCGCAATCTGACTTTACGCGATAAGAGCCAACAAGAAGAAGACCATCTATGCTATAAGAACTACTATACGATAAAAAAAAAAAGGGATTACGTGAGGATCCTTGCCACGATATAAGATTGCTTCACCATGAAGCAGTTGACATCATCCTTACATAAGAAGGCTGGTGAACTGATTTGACCTTATCGTCCAGTTGAATTCTGGATAAGGAGATGGCAGTACCACGCTACATTTTGGCATTGGTTGACTCTCACTGTCAGGTAGAAGTCATCATTTCTGCATGAAAAATGCCACGGAAAAGGTTTATAAATAGGTGAAATCCAACCATTTTGAAGCTACTTTTACTTTATGATCATCCTAAGAAAAAGTTAAGAGAATTTCCACGATTTTCAGAAGCTTGAATACGACAAGTAGTGTAAGGAAGTGCAAGAGGGTTCGGGGCTAAGAAGTATGCAAAAGAAACTAACTTATTTATGAGTGGTCCTTCCTCAAAATGTTTTAAAAAACCAAAAGGATTTCTAATGTATTTAGATCTTTCAATATATTCTATTGAAACCTTGGGAAACACGATTTCCATTACATTTTCCAAAGGCATGTGATCTAAAAATGTATATGTTTTGATGAGAATTGAAATGATAAAATGAGATTATCCTTGTACCCTATGTGATGAGATACCTCATACATGCTGTGTGGGATGCCTTATCCTTATTGTATGATCTGGGATAAGATGTTTTATTATTTTTGTTGTGTGATCTAGAATAGAATGCCGCATACTTGATGTGTGATCTGGTATGAGATGCTCTTTGCTTCTTGTGTGAGCTGACATTGGAAGATGTGTTATGCATGATAGAATTGATGGAAACTAACTTGCTAAATGTGTTGAGACTACTCTGCATAGCTGCAACTTGACAAAAGAGTGTGGTAAATGCTTGAGCTGAGAAAGGGGTACAAAGATATAATTAATATGTAGAATAATTCTGCGAGATAATGATGAGATTATAAAAATGAATGTGATTCCATGTGATATAAGCCTTGTGCTTGATTTTAAAAGGAAATGATATGTCATGTGATTTGTAAATGTTGATAATAAGATTTGAATTATGTTATTTCACTAACGCATTCGAAGAACTTGTTTTGAACTCAATAATCTAATATTGAAATGTAAAATGTTTAGATTGCGTGATTGAGCGAAATAATTATAACACTTCAAGGCAAAGTAAGTTATAAAAGTATTAATAAGGATTTCATTCATTAGACGATTTCACCTAACCTTTCCAAATGTTTTGTTTTCTCCCTTTCCTAGGTAGCGAAGGACATCCAGCGTTGAACTTGCAGCCTTTATTGCTTGTACTGCCTCTTGCAAACACATCGCTTGGTAGTGGCCACTATCAATTTGCATAGCATGTAGAGCTAGGCGAAAGGAGTCATATTGTTGTCTTAGAGTGTAGTATTTTGAAGTCTTCAGAAGACTTATACTCATGCTTAATGTACTTTTGACCCAATACTAATGAAGTTTTGGTTATTTATAAATGAGTTATAATCTCAAGTTTAAATTTGTTGTACATTCATTCTGCTTACTCTGTTCTACATGTTATCTTGTGGAGAGGTTCACATAGAATGTCTAGGCAGTCACTTCTTCCCTTAATTGTGTTGAGTTTTTGCGGAGACAGGGCATGACACGAGGTTTAAAATTAACAAAAATAAAACATGAAGATAGATAACAAAATAACATTATTCTGGTTATTTTTTGTTATTTTCAAAGTCAAAAGAAACACTTGTTGTTCCATCAACTGTGTTAGTTTTCTCTTCGGGATTTTCAAAGAAATCAGTCACATCCAAATTAGTCAAGTTGGATGGATCAAATATATCATTATCTTGATAGGCACAATTGACTTCTACATTTTCCCTTTTTTCTTCTCTAGGGAGACTTGATATAAATCAACTAAATGTTTCGATGTACGACAATCACGTGACCAACGTTCAATCATACCACATCGATAGCATACTTCTTCATCAATTTTTAAATTCTTATTTTATGGAGTTTTCCCTTTATGATTATAATTTCTTGTGGTTCTTTTGAAAGTTGGATTATTAGAACGACCACCATGAAAATAATAACAATTTCCTCCTCTACCATGGTCTTGTTTACCTTAACCACGACCCTGTCCACAATTAAAAATTACAATATTCGTTTCACGGAATGGTTTTGTTCCAGTTGGTCGGGATTCATGGTTTTTCATCAACAACTCATTATTTTGTTCGACAATAAGAAGACATGATATGAGTTTAGAATATCTTGTAAAACCTTTCTCTCGATATTGCTGTTGTAGAAGTAGAAACTATTTTTTCTAACAAGTTCGCATAAGTAATTTTTTTCTCTGTAACAACAATTTTGAACTAATTCTAAATAATTCATACTTGTACTAACTTACTAATTAAAAATCTTGTAACCTCAAATATTTTCGATCATAAGGAGCTTGAGAAAGATGAATTAATTTAAATGATCATACCTTTCTTTCAATTTATTTAATAACATATGAGAATCTTTTATTGTTAAATACTCTGACTTTAAATTATCATGAATGTGATGATGAAGGAAAATCATTGCTTTTGTTTTTTTCTTCATTGGTCGTTGCATTTCCTTCTTTAATTGTTTCTCCAAGATTATTCATGGCGTTGAAATGCATTTTAGCTTTAATAACTCATGGTAAATAATTGTTACCGTTGATGTGAAGGGCCATAAATTTTAGTTTTGCAAGATTTGTCATGGTAACACTATCCTAAAATATTATGATTATATTAGAAATTTAATATACATCAAATATACAAAATAACACTTATTACTTATAACGAGTAAAAACAAATCGACATACCTTTAGAACCTACCTCTGGTGAAGGAGACGAGAAGAGCTCGTGTTGTTTAAATGAGGCACAACTAGAACACAAATATCGAGAAAATATAATATTTACATATATAATATATATTATATAAATAAAATAAAATAAATTATAAAATTTCAAATTTCTCAAATTTTTCAAATTTTTCCAAATTTCAACTTTCTCCACTTTCTCCAAATTTCATGGATTTCTCTTAAATGTGTGTGACTTTAAAATCCACCAACTGCCACTATTATTTATAGGTAATTTGATAAGCTTGAGGTGGAATACATGGCCACTAAAACTTGAAATCTTCAAGACACATGAGATAGAAGTTTGATGAGAGGGAGAGTGACACTTGGCTATATGGACACTAAGCATAACGGATAATGACATCTATTTTACTAATCTTTATAATATTATGAACTTTTTTTTCTTTTTTCTTTTCTCATTTTGTACAAAATGATTGTAGGTCAAAACCATTTTAGCATCAATTTCAGCCCACTCTTCTTGTTAGCAAATTGATCGGCATCTTCGACATTCTTCAAGAGTCAGCTTCAGCCAAATCTTCAGCTCAACCACATCTCCGTTTTTGGGCTACATGTGGGCCATTGGGCTCCCTTCTTTTATGCTTAACAGTTAAAAGACTATCACTATAAATACAAAGGCTCACAGACCTTTCAACACACAACAAAAAAATTAAAACTCTCTTCTGAATCCTCACTTCCACTTTCTATCTAGCTTCAAATTTTGTTATGAACAATTTTTGTTTATTTCTATTCCTTATTCCAATGAGTGAATGTTTGAGTAGGGGAGTTGTGTTAACCTTGGGGAACAACCGACAACCCGATTGATACCTCGATCGGCTGTAATTGCTTTCAGGGTAGTGATTCGTCACGACATAACAATTTATTTTGAGTTTGACTTTCTCATTCTTTTCTTTTACAACCTGAAAGCAATTAGTCAGCATGTCGATTAAGACCTCCAACAAAGTTGTACCGGATCTATCTAAACTTGAATCGCTTGATGAAACAAATTACCACCGATGGTCCAAAAAATTATTGATCTACTTCGAGCAGCTGAAAGTCAACTTTGTTCTTACCACTGCTCCACCATCTGATCCTCCAGTAACCATTCCAGCACCTACTTCTGATCAAGAATCATCCACGGGTCCTTTTAACGTTGCCACAACTGATCCTGAGAAATACACAAAGGGCAATAAGACAGTTCGCAGGCATCTATTGAACCACATGTCCGATCCAATGTTCGACCTGTTTATGGCTTAAAAATCTGTCAAATATAACTAGAGCATTTTGGAATCTCGGTATGGTGGAGATGATGTAGATGAAAAAAAGTATGTTGTTGGATAGTGGTTGTAGTTACAGATGATAGACGACAAGCTATCGTGGAACAGATTCATGAATATGAAAACCTGGTGGCAAATGTTCTATCTGAAGGAGTGAAGATATGTGAAATACTCCAAGCGAATGTTCTACTCGATAAATTTTCTCCTTCATGGAATGGCTATCGAAATCACCTGAAACACAAAATGAAGGACTTTAAACTTCAGGAGTTGATCAGTCACATGTGCACAGAAGAAGCCAATAAACTGAAAGATAAGATCGCTTCTACAAATCTAAATTCCTTTAAGGCTAACTTAGTTGAATCTTCTATTGTTAACATAGACATATCTAAGCAGGTTAAAAGGCAGAATGGGAAAACCTCACAAAAGAATGGAAAATTCAAGCCTGCTGGGGAAAAAATGAAGAAGAAGAAGTTATTATGTTATGTTTGTGGAAAGGAGGGACATAAATCTTATCAATGCCATGACTGCAAGGACACTACTGATAAAGAATGAGTATTCATGGAAAACTCAACTACTGCAAAAGTACTTGAGGAAAGTGAAGGTTATTTTGAAATTAACTTCTGGAAAAACTTATCTTTGAGTAATGTTTTGTATGTCCCTTCCCTATGTAGGAACCTAGTGTCTGAAAGTCTGTTGAATCGAGCAAGTCTTAAGATAGTATTGGAGCGTGACAAGGTTGTCCTCAACGAGAATTTATCGGTAAGTGGTACTGTCTAGTGGTCTGTTTGTACTCAATATCGTATCAATGAATGCAAATGCTTCTAGTTTCACTTACATAGTTGAATTTGTTGATATATGACATGGTAGATTAGATCATGTAAATTTTGCATCAATTAGAAAGCTTAAGGATTTAAGACTAATTAATGCATTTGAATCACAAGAAACTGGTAAATGCTCCAATTTGTGTAGAAGGTAAATTTTTTAAGAAACCTTTCAAATTATATGTGACTAGAAGTATCGAATTGTTAGAATTAGTTTATTCTGATCTAGCAGATTTAAAAAACACTACAAGTAGAGGTGGAAAAAATTATTATGTACCTTTTGTTGATGACGTTTCTAGATTTACTAAGATTTATCTTATAAAAACAAAAGAAGAAGCTGATAGCATATTTTTTAAATTTAGAAAAGAAACTGAAAATCAGTTAGGTAAAAGGATAAAAAGATTAAGATTAGATAGGTGGGGAATGCAATGATAAATCTTTTAAGGAATTTTATGAATCAAATGGTATTATTCATGAATTTGCTGCTCCTTGCTCACCACAACAAAATGGTATAACATAACGAAAAAATAGAACCCTTAAGAAAATGATGAATGCCATGTTATTAAGTTTTGAACTATCTGATACCATATGGGGGGAAGCCGTGTTGTCTGCATGTTTTTTTCTTAAAGAGATCCTCACAGAAAACTGAATAAAACTCCTTACAAACTATGAAAATGATATGCACCAAATCTTTCTTACTTGAGGGTTTGGGGATGTTGGCTAAGGTACCATTTCCTGCATTGAAAAAATCTACAATAGGGTCTAAAACCTTTGACTGTGTATTTATCAGTTATGCCCAAAATAGTATTGCATATAGATTTATGTGTTTAATTGATAAAACCAAAATGAATCTAGGGATGCAAAGTTCTTTGAGTATGTTTTTCCTTTAAAGAAAAGTAAATCTCTATCTGTTCCTTGCTTGTCTAGCAGTATGATGATCTTGAAAACTCCTCAGTTGTTAATAAAGCATTTGAATATAAAAATGTTAATGCATCTAATGTAATATGTGAATTAGAACCTAGAAGAAGTAAAAGACATAAAACTGATAAAAGTTTTGGACCGGATTTCTTAAGCACCTTTGTAGTGGAAAGATGCGATGAAATTGTAAGGCCCTGATCCGGAAAGGATGTCCTATGGAGGAAACCCTTGCTAGAAAGATGTTTCAGATTAATGTTGAAACATCCTACAAGGAAGAATGCAAAGAGAAAAGCATAAGCCAAAGGTTCTATCGCACGCAAGTGAGTAATGCGATAAGAATAGTTGGCAAGAAAGGGCAATGTGCTGAGCGAGGCATTGGCAGGATACCTCAAGAAGTATCTATACGTAAGTGATTAAGGCAAGGAAGTAAACGTCTTGTCAAGCAACATGACAACTCATTGTGGGAAAAAAATGATGGTAGCTTGTTCGAGAAGAGAACGAGGACAGTCAGACATTTAAGAGTTTGGCTTCTGATGAGATAATGTGTGTGTATCAAGAAAAAGTTAAATCATCGTTGATGGATAGAAAACATGTCGAGTTCGAATTGGTAGCATAACACGGTGTGCGCTAAGACAATACGTGTAATAGGTAGAAGTGACCCTTGGATGTAAAAGATCTCTATAAATAGGGATGAAAGCTAAAAGAAAAGGGAAGTTTTTCCTAAAAAGAAAAAGAAGTGGTATATTTTTCAATGAGGAAAATAGGAGAAAGTTTTGAATTCTGAACGGACGGATCCTCCAACCATCAAACGTGAAGAGGAAGCTGGAAGCCAAGAAGAGGCTAAGTATTTTGAGTGAGTGACAAAATGATTTATATGCTTGTTGTGTATACTACATTGTTTGTTTTACAAGCTTCGTTTGAATGTAATAATGTGGTTTATTATCCTTTTATGAATGACCGAGTATGTCTTAAGAGTCTTATTTCTGTGACCGATAAGATTCATTTGATAAATATTTTCTGGAAATAAGTGGAAGACTAAATATTTTCTAAGAGCACTCTTTGAAAGATGGTAAAACGTGATTTATAAACGGTGGTGGGTAGTTATTTGATCCTTGGTATGATTTCTAAAACCACTGGTTGATCTTCGTTCTGAAAAGTGATGTTTTATACACGATGTATGTTGAGTATTCTTTTGTTTGTTTGATGATCATAAAATGCGTTATTAATGATAAATTATACTAATATGTGGATGGGTAAGTAGTGATATTATGTTGTATGATTGTGGTTTGATCTATCGTACGATGCTGAATGGAATGCCAGGTAACTCGGTGATACTGATGAGAGCCAAACAATGTAATGTCAGGTCTCAAAATGGGCTTGTTGTGAAATGAGTACAACGTAGGACGTTGCAACGCTCGCTGGGAGAAAGGAGTTGATGAGACACTGGTAGAGTATAACTTCTAGGTCTAAGCATGTGAATGTGGCAAGATGCTGTTGGATATCCCAGGTAGCGAGAGTGAATCCCAGTTCAGCGAGGGAAGATTCCCAGGTCTCAAAATGAGCTTGTGATTGTGCTTGTTGTATGAGATGGTAACTTGCTGTGTGGTTATTGATTTGTGGTGGTTGTGTGATGTGCGTTAACTGTTCGTTGTAACGAACCTCATGTGTTGTGGCTTATTGTTTATTAATTTATGGATTGCTTGTGATTTCCTAAAAGATTTTCTTAAAACATGTCGCTCACTAAGTTCGTTTGACTTATTTTTTAAGTGTTTTTCCTTCTTAGATTGTCAACCGTTGAGACCATGCGAAAGTTGGTTCGAAAGATGCGTAGCCAAGTTTAGGAGGGAAGATAAAGTAAATCTATAGTCTTACATGGCGCGTCAGCCATGGAAATTTCTAATACGCCTAAGGAGCTTATTGGTAAGCGAATTACTCTTTAGTCCAGATGGCCTGACTCATGAGGAAGGTGAGAGCAATACGCTGGTTGGTGAGACCTAACCCAATGAGCCAAAGAGCTAAGTTAGAGGAAGAGTAACACTAAACGCGGTTTGCTAAGAGAGGTAGTTGAGCAATCTAGGTGGAGGAGGAAGTTTCACCTTTACACCTCTAGGTACCCGCTAAAAGGAGCGACGTTAGTGGAAAAAAACAAGAAAGAAGACTCTAGAGGATGTCTTTGGGTTGGAATGCTTATGACTAGAGGAAAAAAGGGTTGAGATCGAAAGTCTTATACTGTAAAACACCTTGGCCGAAGGAGAGGCACCTTGGTGGGAAAAGAAGGCGTGAGACGACCATAGTTGGTTTACTTTTATACAAAGAAAAGGGTAATTTGTAGTTTGTACTTCTATAAGCATTAAGTTCATAAAGGAAAGAGTTTAAGTATTCCATTGTGTTAATTTCTTGAGTTGTTTTTTCTGTAAAAAGAGGTAATGGTCTCTAAGGCTGAAGCGGAAGAGCTTCGTGAAGAGACAAAAGAAAAGAGTTGTTCCGCTTTCTAGGCGTTTAACGCGTAGCCTCTCAAGAGGTATGCGTTGAATGTCTAGGCGGCACACCCTCCATGTGGTCTCAGAAAGTGGCATTTGGGGCGGGACGTGACAGAAATCGACTGTAATTTTGTGAGTTTATATCTAATAGATGTGGATCCTAAAACTTACCAAGAAGCCTTAAACTCTATAGAGTCGAGTATGTGGAAGGAAGCTACTAAGAGTGATCTAAATTCTCTAACCATAAATCAAACATGGAAATTAGTAGACCTTCCCAAAGGAAGTAAACCCATTAAGTGTAAGTGGATCTTCATAAGAAAAACAAAACTAGATGGGTCAATAGAAAGACATTACGCTAGATTAGTAGTGGTAGGGTATACTAAAAAACAAGGTATTAACTGCTTTGACATGTATTTTCCTATAACCAAGATAACTACAATTAGGGCCTTGATTGTACTAGTCACCATACATAGTCTTCTTATTCCCCAAATGGACGTAAAAACTACTTTTCTAAATGATAATATAGAAGAATAAATTTATATGACACAACTAGAAGGGTTCAATATTTCTAGGCAAGAAAATAAAGTACGTAAACTTAAAAAATCTCTATATGGTCTTAAACAAGCTCTTAAACAATGGTATGAAAAACTTAATAATACTTTGATAAACAATGGGTTTAAGGTAAATTCTTCAGATACATGTGTTTATTCAAAGTTCTTTGGAGTTAATTGTGTAATAAACATCTTAAGAAGAATAAGGGAGATAGTGTGTCTCAACGTGAATATTGCAAAGATCATAAGTAGTGTTATGTATTTAATGAACTACACTAAACTTGATATTGCATATGCTATCAGTAGATTAAGTGGATATACACATAATCCTGATAGATACTACTGGGTTGATTTATGTCATCTGTTGAGATATCTTAAAAGGACAAAAAATTACTGTTTGCACTTTAACAAATTTCCTACCATATTAGAAGGATATTGTAATGCAAACTAGGTTACAAATAATGATAAGATTAACTCTACTAGCATGGCTATGCATTTTTGATAGAAGGTAGAGCAATATCTTGAAAGTTTGCAAAACAAACTTGCATAGCTAGATCCACTATGGAATCTGAGTTTATGGCATTAGAATTGGCAGGACAAGAGACTGAGTAGATTAAAAGCCTACTAGGAGATGAACCATTGTAGAAGACATATGTACCTATGTCCATACAATATGATTCATAGGCTGCCATAGGTATTGTCAAGAACAATGTTTATAATGGCAAAAGAAGACATGTACGTCTTAGGCATGGAGCTGTGAAACAACTGCTAAAGGGATAAACTATGTCATTAGAGTTTGTTCGATTTGACAAGAACCCGATCGATCCTTTAACCAAAGGACTAACTAGAAAAGTAGTTCTAGTTCCTCAGTGAAATGGGCCTAAAGCCCTTCAATGATCCATAACACTTGATATTGGGTGGTCTATTCTGATACACTTAATGGTCCATAGACTCTTATTGGGTGGATAGTCCTTAAATGGACTTGATGGATGATACTAAAACTTTTGAGTGATCTATAATTTTTATAGATGATAATGAAGTCTTTATAGCTCTTTTTGAGTGGTTTGTTTTAACAAACTTGATGAAGCATATAACGTGATAGTGAAGGTGAGGTCGCCTTCTATGAAATAGTTTAAAGGTCTCTTTCTAGAGCTTTCACGGTGACCCGAGGTTCATGTGCATAGCCACAATAAGCACGAATCTATATTGCAGAAACAAACAAAAATAGGAATAAAGCGTGTTGTAAGGGTCTCAACCAGTGTTATTGGGAGTTCAAGATGTAATTCACTCTCTTTAACAAGGTTGTTGTCTCGATTCACTATGCATCAATTCAAATCTTTAGATATTGATGTTTAAGCTTAATCTCCTATCTTAGCTCAAAAAAAAATTGTCAAAATCTCATTCTTATTTGTCTACCTGGTAACTTTTCTACTACAACCATTTATGAGGAATTGTAGGAAATGATTGTGGGCCGAAACCATTTCAGTATCAATTTGAGACCACTCTTCTCATCAGCAAATTGACTGGCAACTTCGGCATTCTTTAAGCGTCACCTTCGACATTTTTTTTTTTGTTAGGGTGTTAACTAATTTTTTAAGCTTCAAAACATACATTAAGTTGTGAAATAAAACATGTGATGATGCCAAAAAATGTATTAATCGTAAATTTGTTTTATGGAGGAGAATAATCCAAGCGCATGCAAAACAAAAGAAATATTAAGTACTGTTGTGGTATTTATAAACTACAAACTCTAATGCTCAAGTCAGTTTTGTGTTTCTGAGTAATTGTATAATAAAAAAATAGTAAGATATTTAGGCATACCTTCAACCAATAATCTGGGTCGTTTATATAGAATAGTAAGATGTAATCGATGTTAAGGATTGTAGTGTCCCTTTTAATTCCTTGGAACCACTGAGTTATTAATTTTAGTAGTTACAGGTCTTATAACTCAAATTCTCAACATTTTATCACTAGCTTGGACATTATGAATATGAACGATTTCAACCTTAATTGCTTAATTGAGCTCTCTTAGGTGCCCTAGAATTGACTCTTTATACTTAAGCTTTCTTTGGCTCTCCTAAGCTTCTTAAGCCTAATGTCAGGCTCCAAAATTTGACCCCAAAAAAAATTTCAAAATTAAGGCTCCATCGCATAGCCCATGGGGAGCCAAGAGAATTCCACAGTCCAAAGACTCAAGCCATAGATACAGAGACACGCCCATGAGAGCTGATGGGCTCATAGTCGTGCACATGACCCATGCCACATGCGGGTGAGAGACAGAGATAGATGCGTGCATGATGGAAAGTGTGCTCGCCATAAAAGTCTCGTGAGGCCCCTTGAATGTTCTAGAAGATTCAATGATGGACGAAAGGCTAGACAATAGGCAGCGTGCAGGAGACGAAAGACACGAGAACCTTTACGTGCACGCCAAACATACCTAGACGTGTTAAGAACCTTCTATGACGGTGAGGGAACTTTTATTATTGGTCAGAAGCATCATGGAAATCTGATGAAGCTCTAGATGTATTTTAACCAACCTATTAAGGCGGTTTAAGTGTCGTAAGTCGGTGTGCCTCTTGTATAAATACCCCAAAAGGATTCCATTTGTAACCATCCTTGGGAAATCATCAATAAAGCTCTTAGAAGGCGTTTTTCGAAGGTGAGTTACACAAACTACACTCCAAATAAAATTCTCTTGACACAAAATTAGATGTCATTTGTGCTGAATGTCGTTCCAAGCACACCACTGATGATAGTCCCTACACTAATCGACAGACCGCTATGCATGGCAGTTACAATATCAAGGTGCCCAAGCCTGACATTTATAGTGGCGCTCACACCACTGCTGTGGAAATTTTCCTCTTCTGGGCTTGAGCGATATTTCAATGCCTCAGGGGTACACAATAATGAAGCCAAAATAAACAATCAAAGGGACAAAATGTTGTCTAGACGTGGTAAAAATTCTCGTTGACTATTTTGCCCAATCAAAGGGAAAGAAGCTTGGTCTGATCAAGCATGGAGACAACAAACACGAGAAGCAAAAAGATTTTTTCTAGAAAGAAGGGGAAAAAGCAAAATCTTTCCAAGGAAAGCATGGTAAGCTGTCGTGTCACACCCCGATCTAAATTTTCCTCTCTAACCTAAATCGTGGCATGATAAAACACTTTTGACAACGACATTTTCCAACTTACTTCTATAGAAAATATATTAATAAATTCTACGAAAATTTTGGCACATCTTCCCTAAAATTTGGGGTAGCCAAACCTAAAAAAGGTAGATTTTTTTTTTACTTCTATAATATATACAATATTCAAACATGAAAACACAAGTATGCCTCACCACACACTTATCCAAACTATTGTAGAGTTTCAAGTAAAGTTCATCCACAAGATATTATTTACAATATTGTTATAGTCCAAATGAGAATCTCTCAAAACGCACGTAATAGCGTGACTCTCGCTACTTCTAACTACTCCATAAAGGTAATACAAAACTTAGGTATAAACATACAAAAATGGAAATTCTACAAAGGTGATGGGGAGCTCAACCAAAGCTTGGTCTTTGACCGGTACTTAGGAAGAGAAAAAATTTAAAACGCGAGCTAAAATTCAGTGAGTGGCAAGTTTTTAGAAATATAATTTCATAAAACATGCTTTCAAGAATGTTTAAATATTACATTTATAAAAAAATCATAATCAAAACATTAAAATCATGTATTTAAAAAAAACCGCAAGTATTTGTCATCAAACCTGTACCAAAACCAACCATGGCAAGAGGCCTAAATATACGGCCAAGAATAGCTCACACATGATCAAAGAACCGTGCAACCAAAATTAGTTCATGCATATTTAGTACCTGCCACGATAGCAACCTTCATCCAATCCGACCATGATAGCATATTAAATACACAACCCAGAATAGCTCACACGTGATCCATGTCTACAAAGAAACACGCGGCCAAACGGATCTCATGCATACTTAACACCTACCATAGTAACAACATCCATCCAATCCAACCATGATATCATACTAAATACACGACCTGGAATAGCTCACACGTGGCTCATATCCACAAGAATACACGCGACCAAACGGAGCTCACACATATTTAGCACCTACCACAATAACAACATCCATCCACTCCTATGTGTACATAGAGGCACACCCACCATGGGTTAAGCTAGGCCCAAAGCCATCTCACAGTTCTTTATCCATATCCTCACCTAGGCTCAGGTTCTCGGATCTCCGATCACGGCCTCCTTCAGTCTCGAAACCTCCTGACAACCTTAGGTGGTGCTACGAAAATACATTCACCTAGCCTAAGGGTAAAATCACCTCGATACATCGATTTTGTGGTTCGAAAACCAACCTTCACATTCCATTATCATAAACCAACATCTATAAATATGTTTCATACTCTTTCAAGCAATCCAAAACTAAAATAGAGTTTTCTTAATAACAAAACAAAACATTCTCATCGATAAAACCAAGGTAAACATATTTTATCAACTCATTATAAAACACATTTGGATCATAACTCATGCAAATCATAATTAAATCAAACCATGTTCAAGAATACATATTACAAATTCACATTATAGAGAACTCATGAAAAGCCAAAAACTTCTGTTAGAGATCATTATCGATAGTACACTTTTATCAAAACAAGTTATGTCAACACTTATTCATAAACTAAGTTCAACGGTACGTTTAAAATAATTTTTCATATCAAATGTTTGAAAGTAACCACTCACAGTCAATGGCTTGATCCCCTGGGATTATACACTTTTCCTACTTCGGTTTGGCCTGAAACAAAAATTAGGAACACTCAGTTATCTTCACATGTCAAGATACTACAACTATTCCCAACACACTTCATAAAGTTAACTCAGGCTATTTACGTCCCAAAGACTCCAATTCTCACTTCCCATATTAAACTTGTATCGCTCCCCAAATGCTTTAATTTACTAAAATTTCATTTTTTGATCATTAACTTCAACTTAAACTCTTAACACCATAAGCA
The DNA here is from genome assembly GCA_025688845.1 of Cucumis hystrix. Taxonomy (NCBI): domain Eukaryota; kingdom Viridiplantae; phylum Streptophyta; class Magnoliopsida; order Cucurbitales; family Cucurbitaceae; genus Cucumis; species Cucumis hystrix. The sequence continues at coordinate 5,438,696 of CM046892.1, read as the reverse complement.
CCCAACTTAAGTCAAACTTAGTGAGTCTTTCAATCCCATACGCTCTTATACTAAATATCGGTATTTTTTTGAGATTTGGATCCATTATTGCCTAATGAGTCAACAATCTTAACTCTTCCTAACTCACCTAAACCATTTATGTTTCGAACCTTATAGAGGTAAACACCCAAATGAACTCCAAAGTTAATGGAAAGCCCATTTCAACCTTTAATCATTCAACCTTAGAATCCAAGTATCACGGGTAAATCCCTTTTTATGCTCAAACTTAACGGGCATTCAAGAACTCTAATGAAATTCAATAAAACTACCCCAAACCTTACCCAAAACTTAACAAAGTGCTCATAACTTCAACGAACAACATCCTAACTACCTTCTAAATTCAAAATTAAACATCCAACAACATGGGTTACTCACTAATATCACTAATATTAGATGGGTACTCAAGATCCATTCCATAAAACTAATAATCTAAAACTCGAATCTAGCATCGAAGGGTAATGGGTAATGTTAAACTCAAGTCTAAACTTAATGGGTATTCTAAAATATTTACAGGACTCAATTAAACAATGAAAATTTACCCCAAAACTCAAGAATCAACCTTTCAATGACAACGCATTGATAAGACAACGAAGATTCGACACTCATCAACACCCGAAGGCTCATCCAAGGATAAGCTTTCCTCACTTATGTTTGACTACCAATTCAATCCAAGCAACTAATTCTTAAGAAATCTTAACCAAACATATAACATGAACCCAATTACAAATTACAATTAATGTCTAAACACAAACATAAGCTTAAACTTTCCCAAGGTGGAACAAATTCCCAAATTTCTTCCAAACTCCTAATACATATTCCAACCTAAACAAAATGTTTAGTACTAAAGGTTAAAACACTAAATTTTCAGCATTAACAATTGCCAAATTCTCAACTTATCAACTTAAATCTTGAAGAACCTCAAGAAAACTCACCCAAGATAGAGATTTCAGATAGCTCTGATTCCGGAGATGACAAACCCACGAAGGCGGTGCATAGCAACGTCAATGATTTGCAACTGATGTGTCGACTTCATGGTTTGGGCGTCAATGGAGTAACGTAGAACGATGCAGATTGGAGCTAGGCAACTTCACAATTGACGATACATTGTGTGATGGTCATAATTGGTCGATTGAGCGGCGCATTGTGAGAAACGAATGAGAGACGGAGAGAATGAGAAGTTCAACGAGAGAGATTTCAAGGGGGGCATTCCTGTCTTTAGAAGTGTGAGGAAGGAGAAGAAGAGAAAAATATCTCCTTTTTTTTACTTTAATAAAAATAAAAAGGTCTTAAGAAAAGACCATTATGCCCCTCACCCAATATTAAGCTTACCCTTTTGCCCTTAGCTTCCTTCTTTCAACGTTCCAATTTCCAAGTCTCATTCCAAACTAAATTTGTTCTAAATTCCTTATTAAAAAGAACAACCTTAAAGAATTGACAATTAGATTTAAACGTATTTTTCACAACTTATGAAATATTAATATACATAAAAGGAGAATGGAATGAGAGCTTACATGTCAGCCCTCACTGAGGTGAATCCTCCAAACCCTCTAAGCCCTCTTTTATCTATGATGGGCCTCATTGGACAAAAGATTGTCCAAATCGGAAGGTTATGAATGCCCTTGTTGCAAAACTCCAATAGACAAAACAAGGAGATGACACATCAGGACCCCAAATAGGGTCGTTGTAATAACTTGGCGCATTAGAGAGAGGGAATGCCGCCAATAAGGAAGGCTTTCCATATGGCAATGTCTAAATCAATGGAAAGGAGGCCACGACCATGTTTGATACAGGGGTAACCCACAACTTCATAAATGAACAGAAAGCCAAAAGGCTGGGACTCCATCTTATTCCAAGGACAGGAACAGTTAAAGCCATGAATTCAGAGGGACGATCCATAAAGGGCATAGTTAAAGATGTTTCCCTAAAAATCGGCGAATGACAAGGTAAGTTAGACTTCACTGTTCTGCCTATGAATGACTTCCAGATAGTCCTTGGCCTAGCTTTCTTTGATCAAGTGATAGCAATCATCGATGTCGCTAAATGCACTCTTACCATATTGATGGGAAGATGGTGACCATCCCAGTAAAAAGAGGAAGGCACATTACTATACCGTCAGTCATGCAATTCAAATGGGGAGCCACTAAAAATGAGTGTTATGTGGCAACCGTAAAACAGGTGCAAGCAGATGAAGATAGTCCAGCCAAAACCATAGTGCTCAACAATATACAAAAGGTCCTTAATGACTACAAGGACATCATGCCCTTTGAGCTGCCCAAAAAGCTTCCACCAAGAAGGAAGTAGACCATAAGATGGAATTGGAACTAGGAACCAAACCTCCTGCCATAGCTCCTTATCAAATGGGCCTATCTGAACTCGAAGAGTTAAGAAGACAACTGAAAGAACTTTTTGATGCATGTTACATTCAACCATCAAAAGCTCCTTATGGTGCCCCGATACTCTTCTAAAAGAAGAAAGACGGCCTGTTAAGACTCTACATTGACTACAAGGCTCTTAATAAGATCATTATCAAGAACAGGTACTCGATACCTTTGATTGTTGACCTTTTTTACCAGCTTGGAGATGCACAGTGGTTTAGCAAGATTGACTTGAGATCAGGGTACTACCAAGTAAGAATCAAATAGGGTGATGAGGCGAAGACGACACACGTGACCTGGTATAGTGCTTATGAATTCATTGTCCTAACAAATGCCCCAGCTACATTATGTACCATCATGAATAGACTCTTCCCGCCATTCTTGGATTAGTTTGTTGTGGTGTATCTAGATGAAATTGTTGTCTACAATCAGACTTTAGAAGAATATGTTCAACACTTGGAACAAGTCTTTTAGTTACTTCGCAATAATGAACTATACATAAAGTTGAAGAAATGTTAATTTGCTCAACAATAAGTGGAGTTTCTTGGTCATTGGATCAAGGAAGGCAAACTTATGATTGCTGCAACAAAGGTACGTGAAATACTAGACGGGAAATTGCCTACCAAAATTCCAGAATTACAACCATTCTTGGGGTTTGTAAATTACTATCGAAGGTTTATTAAATGGTAATCCACCATTACTACACCCCTCACAAATTTGGTCAAGAAAAGCCAATCTTGGGACTGGTTAGAGGAGTGTCAGCAAGCCTTTGACAGGCTCAAGGAAGTTGTCTTTAAAGAGCCCATGATGGTGTTGGCAGACCACACCAAGCCTTTCGAGGTACATACAGATGCTTCGAAGTATGCCATAGGAGGAGTACTTATGCAAGAAGGCCATCCAGTAGCATTCGAGGGTCGTAAACTCAACGGCATTGAATGGCGCTACACAGTACAGGAGAAAGAGATGACTGCCATTGTACATTGCCACGAACCTGAAGGCATTACTTATTGGGCGGTAAGTTCACAATCATGACTGATAATGTGGCCACAAGCTACTTTTAGTCACAAAAGAAGATGACTCCAAAGCAGGCATGGTGGAAAGACTTTCTGGCTAATTTTGATTTCAAGTTAGAATATAAAGCAGGGAAAGCCAATGTTATGGTAAATGCCTTAAGTTGAAAGGTCGAGCTTGTCACCCTCACTACAAGTTTACCTGCTAGCAACTTCCTCGAACGAGTCAAGGAAGGAATGAGACACGATGTCCTAGCCAAGAATATGCTAAAGTTGATAAAGGAGGGAAAAATGAAACAATTTTAGAAAAACAATGGCATCCTCTTTACCCTTGGTAACTGACTCTTTATGCCAAGATTGGGGTCAAAACGCAAAAATATCCTAAAGGAGTGCCATGACTCACTTTGGGCATAGCACCCAGGTGTGAATCAGACCCTTGCCTTAATACATGATAAATACTATTGGTCAAGAATGCAAAATGATATAGAAGTCTACGTGAAGACTTGCCTAGTATGTCAACAAGACAAAGGAGAACAACAGCTTCTTGTTGGTCTACTTGAACCATTACCAATTGCGGAAAGCCTTGGTATAGTGTCACCATGAACTTCATTGTAGCACTACTCAAGTCCTATGGCTTCAAGATATCATGGTAGTGGTGGACAAATTTAGAAAAATATGTCACATTCATACCTTATCCACCCAATGTTAAGGTTGATGAAGCAGTTAAGTTGTTCTTTAGAAATGTAGATGGGGGATGCTTAAAGGCATTATCAGAGATCGTGATCCTCGCTTCACAGGAAAGTTTTGGCGAGAATTATTCAAGTTGGTGGGAACATATTTATATTTCTTAACCAGTTTTCACCCACAGAGTGATGGCCAAATTGAAAGAGTAAATGATTTGTTGGAGCACTACCTAAGACACTACGTCAATGCACACCAAAAGGATTGGGTAGCTCTTCTAGATGTAGCCCAATTCTCCTATAACCTCGAACAAAGTGAATCAACAGGCAAGAGTCCCTTTGAATTAGTGATGAATCGACAGCCCAACACACTGTGTGCGCTAAACGCCTTACGAAGGTCCTAACCCTTTTGCATACAAATTTGTAAAGGAATGACACGAGGAGCTAGCAAAATATCTATAGGGCATGTCTTGAAAAGGTCACCAAAAGAATGAAAAAGTGGGCTAATAAGAAGAGAAGGCCAAAAGAGTATGAAGCAAAGGATAAAGTGATGGTAAAACTTCTACCAAACCAATCCAAGTCCCTATGAAAAGTACATAAAGGATCAGTACAGAGATATGAAGGCTCATTCACTATCATAGAAAGAGTGGGCAAGGTAGCTTACTGATAACTTGTAGAAATACATGTTATTATAGTCTCTTTTATTAGAATAATGAGATCAAAATAGAGAAGAAGTATGTCAAAATGCGTAGTTTATATTGAAATTGCATAAATACTTAGAGATGGATCTTACACAAGCTGTCATGCTTGTTTCACCATGTTTACAGTGTCTTAACTCATGATTAATAAGAAAGAAGAAACAAGTGAATCATAGAGGATCTCGCACCAGCCCTACGCGTTTGGTTGACAAATAACCCTTTTAGGTGAGAAGACTGAAGCACAACAAAGGAAAGTGGTTCACTAAAAGATAAGAATAGGAGTTGGAGATAATGTGACTCGCAATAGACACCTTTCGGCAGGCAACCGCTGACATGCTCAGAAGAATAGAAATTTTCCGTTGAAAGTTGCCTATAAAAGAACTCCACCTCTACCATAACTAAAGGAGGCCTGTATGGGCCAAAAGGCCAGGCGTTTAAATAGATCGACCGAGAGGTCCGAGTGGGCTAAAACCTAGAGAGAGAAAGGCAAAAAGGAATAGTCCTTTCGCCGTTTGTAAAAGAGTTTTTTCTTCTTTTCCAATCAGCCATAAAAGCTAGAACTGAACTTCTGATAGGAGAAGAGCCCATATTTCATTTGTCCCCTAACTTGTAATATTCTCCCTCTTCTTTGTCTTCTATTTTTGTATTTCTCGGTAATATATGTGTTCATATTGTGTAATGGTTGGAGGCCTACATTCTTTAATATATTGCGTGATTATATATTTTCAATCTGTCATGTCTTGACTTTCCATTCATCGATATGTTTTTAGAAGTTAATCTTGTAATGACTTTTGATAAGAAGCTAAGCTTATCATTCTCGTCGCGTTAGTTAAGCTATGTTCATCGCTTGGTCAACATAAATCACCAGCTACCCAAGAGGGCAAGTAGCTAACTCCTCCTTAGTGAAGTTAAGGCTAATGCGCATAAGGATGAGTTTGGTGTAAACTCCTCCGTAGTGAGATAACTTCTGTCATTTGTATCCCAAAAGGTGAACAAGTGCGGACGCTAGGCGCCGAGAAAAGTGAAGTTCTACAAGTATTAAAAACAAAAACTTCTAGACAGCTTGTATTAGTATGCTTAATCACTTGGGTCCCAAGAGGTGAGCAAGTGTGACGTTTAAAGACTTCGAGAGAAGCTTGCCTTAATCATGAGCTGGTGAAGCAAGTAATGTCGCATCGATGCTTTTGCATTGCTTAATCCTCTAATAATGCGTAGACATTCCTTCGACCCCCTTCTCACATACAAGTAAGTTCGTATCATCGCTCATGATTCATCTCCTTCCCTTTTACAGACTCTTTAGCATAGATAGGAGTTAGAGTTCATTCTTACATTCTTTATACTATTCAATATATTCTTTTATACCATATGATTGATAAGTAAACTCTAGAACTAAGCTTTGATATCAATCCCTTGTGTTCGATCCTATATCACCCAGATAAACCTATTGCTCCACTTATACTTGAGCAAACAATAGGAAAACTTGTATCCAATAAGGATTTAGTGGTTGCGTGATAATGAGGTACATAGTGAGTATTTCACATACAGTGATCATGACCAATGACTTGTTGCATAGAAGTAATTGTACACTTAGTTAATCCTTTAAGTCCTAAGTTAACTTACTCTACATCCCAACCAAGTGCTTGGCACCGTGGGTTAACAAAACACAGACCACAACCACAAAACAAACCAACAAACACTTACAGGTTGGAACTACCTCCCAAACTCATGATCCCCAATGTCTTCCATGTTAGTATGTTAAAGTCCTTTCACGAAGACAAAAAGGATCCTAGTTGGAGCAAGACCTCTCATGCACTAACTGAAGTAGTGATTGAATTTGACCAAAATATCAAAGAAATTATGTTCGAAAGACAGATAAGGTGAAGATGAGTTCCAAATTATAAAGAATACTTGATCGTGTGGGAAGGTTTGCTAGAGAGCCAAACAAGCTGGGAACGAGAAACAAGTTGGGAACGAGAAGACTTACTCTTGCAATTTCAGAAAGAGATCAAGAAGTTCAAAGAAAGCGCAATGAGGATGTTGCGAAATTGAGTGAGGGAGGGTGTCACGCCCCAAAATTTGACAAAAAAAATTCAGAATTAAGGCTCCTTAGCATAACCCAAGGGGAGCCAAGACAGTCTCACACAGTCCAAAGATTCAAGGCATAAATAAGCAGACACGCTAAGGCTTTGACTCGCCCATGAGAGTTTATGAGCACACAACCGTGCACATGACCCATGCCACATGTGCGTTGTGTATGGCACAACTGCACATGACGCGCGTGACTCTAGCACAACAAGGGACGCATATGGCACAGACGCATGGGAGAAAGACAAAGATAGATGCACATATGATGGCAAGCACACATCGCTAGAAGACCAGCGAAACCCCTCAAACGTTCTAGAAAACAATGACGGACAGAAAGCCAGACGATCGGTAAAACACACGCAGGGGAGACAGAAGACATGGGAACCTTCGGGAGTGCGCCAGACATACCTAAACGTGTCTAGAAACTTTTATGACAGTTGAGAAACCTTCAATATTGGTCAAAAGCGTCATGAAAATCCGAGGAAGGTCTAGGTGTATTTAACCGACCTACTAAGGCGGTTTAAGTGTCACTACAAGAAATGACACATACGATAGCTAACGAAAAAGGCTATAATAGACTTTTTATAGGCTTTTTCGAAAGTCCTGACAACCCATGTGATTAAAAGTCTGAGACTTTTTATAGCGTTTTGTCGAAGCTATAACGAGTGCTATCGTAGAGTATGAAGATATAGCTTATATACATTGCTATAAAAACATTTGATAGCGTTTTTCCTTAGAGCTATAATAAGTTTATATAGCTTAAATAATGTGCTATCTTTGACGTATAATAGCGTTTTTTTGACGCTATAATATAGTATTTATAGCTGTAATATTAAGCTATAATATAGTATTTGCAGCTGTAATATTAAGCTATAATATAGTATTTGCAGCTGTAATATTAAGCTATAATATAGTATTTGCACTTGTAATATTAAGCTATAATATAGTACTTACAACTGTAATATTAAGCTATAATGTGCTATTTAATTGTTTTCAATTATTATAATAATTATAATAACCTTTTCAATCTGATGAACAAAGCAACGAATAGTAGAGTGATGACACCGACAGAGATGAGAAATCACCGTGAGAGGGCAGACATCGTCGTCCTTGAATACCAAATCGCTCTCCTCGTCGTTTGAGATGAGAAATCGTCCTTGTAATTCCAATATCACCATCGTCGTCGTTTGAATAGGTTTCAGAGATGGGTTTGGTCGCGGATGAATTTGCTCAAGAGATCAGGCTGCCGCCGTCGCGTGATGGTTTGGGACGGCGTGAGAGGTCGTCCCGTGGGATGGGTATCGTCGCAAAAGAGATGAATGGCAGTCGTGAGGACAGCCGAGAGAGGATAGTCGTGAGTGGAGTCAAAAGAGAGGTTCAGCCGTGAGGGCAGTCGAAGGAGAGTTCAATCGTGTGTGAGGGGAAAAGTGAAGAAAAATTTGGGAAAAGTACTTGGGGGGGATTTCTCTCTTTTTTTCCCTTTTTTTTTTTTTTTTTAATATATCTTTTCAATAGCCCAATTTAAAATGGCCTATGAGGATAGGCTATTAAAAGCCCTATTTGTTGTAGTGTGTCTAAGTCAGTGTGCCTCTTGTATAACTATCCCAAAGGGGTTCCATTTGTTACCATCATTGGGAAATTATCAATAAAGCTTTGTACTCATTCTTTCAAACTCTTTCTACACTTTCCTACTACTTTTCTTTCTCTCAAGTCCCTTAAAGCTCTAACAAGTTCTTAACCTCTAAAAAGGCTTACTTTGATGCTTCTCTATGCTTAAAACACCATTGTGTCGCACGTTTGTTACTTTAGAAAACTAACCATGTGACATTAAGCTCCTTTGAGCTCTCGTAAGTTGACCTTGTTGGGATTTATGTCCTAAAACTCGTAGATTGTAAATATAATCCATCGACTGTTATTAATAAAGTGTTATTATTGTAATAATTGTTATTAATTATATTATTAGTTTTGTCTTAATAACCCAAATTCAATAAACTAACATCCTAAGTTATTTAATGAGTCTTGAACAGTATATAGAGACATACATGGATCAATGTTCGAGATCAGCTTAAAGGGTCTATAGTACAGGGATAAGGTTGGGTACCTTATCCTGATAACACTATGGATACGACTCACTTTGTATTTGATACAAACGCAATGATCCAACATGTTCGTGTAGTTGACATACGAGTGAGGGTATCTTATGTAGTGAGATTGTATAAGACCGGACGGCGAAATAGTAACCACTAGATGTAACTCCGTTAACTAGTTAGGTTCTATTTCACTAGGATGACCTAGTTAACTTAGTCTTAATCCTGGGTGTATTATGAACTCCTGTTCGCAAGAAATTATCCTTTGATTTGTACGAATGAGAGTAGCCAGATCGTCGACTCAATAAGCTTATTATTTTGGAAATAAAACCGAGTGGGGAGTTGGGAACATAATTACACAAGATGAAATTCACTGATTCCATACTTTAGGGTAAGTAGATGAGTGTTCTCGTAAATGGTGTCTCCAGATCTTGAACAAAGGGCCCTACCCTCTCTGTGGCACGATAGGGGTTTCTGTTTATTGGTAGGACCATAAATAGGTTGTTCATTAGAGGAGCACTGGTATTTAAGGATTAGAGGTAACCTTGTAACACCCCAAAACTAATAAGTTAAATTTCTTAATTTTGATATGATGAATTTGGGTGTTATTTAAGAAATTGGTTGAAATTATGGAAATTAAGTATTTCGAAAGGTTATGTAATTATTCTTTTTTTTTTTGGAAATCAGAATTCTATGGTTAAAGTTTTGATTGTTGGAGTGATAAGTATTGTTGAATTAGGTTGGTAAAGTAAAAGTTTATGGGTGATTATTTATATGTGTATGTATTAAGTTATGGAGGATTGAGAGTAATTTTATTTTTGGATAAATACAATTATGAAGGAAAATGTATATTTTTTTTGGGAAAAAGAGAAATATTAAAGATGATGAAATGAGTTATTAAATGAGGAGAGAGGAGAGGTTGTTTGTTATGGTGGAAAAAGTACAAAGAGAAATATAATAGGTATAATAATAGTAATAATTAATATTATTATTATTATTATTATTATTAAATAGGGTATTTTCGAGAAGCGTGAACTCACTATTCACCTTCTTCTCCACTCTTCCTCTCCCTCTTTACGATTAAAGCCCTAGTCGCCGCCCTTCTTCATCGTGCATCTCCGGCCACCCTCGCAAGCGTTTCATCTCCATCGTCTCGACTCTAACCCTCTTCGTTCGTTTCAAAGTCGAAGCATCCACGTACGTCTATCAAAGCTGAGCCCGCGACGTGAGTCCTCGTCTGCGTAGCGTTCTTCACCGTCGCGAGTCGTCGATCGCCTCAACTCATCAGATCCAAATGTCTCTCTCCGCACACAGCTGAGCCGCTTGCAGATCGCCAACTTCAGTCAGCCTTGTGAGTCCTTCGTCCGAGCCACCCTTCTCACAAAGCCAAGTCGTTCTTCCCTTCACGAGCCACGCGCAATCGAGCCACTTCTGTGTGAGTCGTACGCGAGGCACGCGCAACCGAGCCACTTCTTTGTGAGCCATACGCGAGCCACGCTCACCGAGCCAGTTCCGTGTATGCCGTACGCGAGCCACGTGCACCGAGTCGTTCTTGTGTAAGTCGTACGAGAGCCGTGAGTCCCAAGACCCGAGTCGAAGCCTTTGCTAGCTGATCCACCTTCAATTTCAGCCGTCTGCAACATATTTGAGCCCTTGGTGAGTTTTGCTTAGTTCTCATTGGGTTTGGTACTCCCAAATAATTATTGTTTTGGGTCATAAATGAGTTAGCACTGGAATGAGTTGAATTATGTTGTTTGAAGGTTAAAGTGTAGTTTGAGGAATTGAGCTGTGCAAATTTCCATTCAAGGTTGTGTTGGGATCAACTTTAAATCTTGGGGTAAGTTTGGATGAGCTGGTTGCCTAATTAAATAGTAAGGTGATAGTTGACAAAATTATTAAGTTTAATTTTGTTCATGTTTAGGACTGAGTTTATTGGGAGGATTTGACTGTCAACCAGAGGAGTACTATTCTTTTGCAACTCTCCAGGTAAGAGATTTTCCCTACTAAACCCCACTTGGAAGTTGCATGTATGTTCTGTATTGTTAAGTGGTGTAACTAAGAGAGGTATAATATGACTATTTGCGATGACCTTATAAATGGTTACTACGGTAACCATATTATGATTGAGATACAGTATTATTGAGGCGTGCTATGATCAAATATGTTATTTTTGAGTTATGTCTAACTGAGCTAAGATGTTGATGTTATGATAAGCATGTATAGGCTATAGTGTTCTGTTAGGTCTACATGTTAGAGTCGTATCTTATGGGGGTCCCTCGGGGTCACCACCTATGTATGCCTATGTGGCTAGTTTGAGATGTGATTCGACGGGATCACTTACAACCCGACTCTCCTTTAGGGTGACTCCTTCGGGTTCACTGAGAGCCCAGATGGGTTCCTATGGGACCACTGAATAGTGTGCGTTCGGGAGCACAATAGTATGCGGTACCTTATTACAGGACTCTAACGAGAAGTTAACAGACACATAGTGAGACTAATATGGGTCTCTTACTGAGTATAAATTTATACTCACTCTTTTAAATGTTTAATTTTTAGGTAAGGGTAAAGACAATGACAAGCTGGCGAATGATAAAAAGTGACCGTGGTTCGCCATAGGGAATGGTTCAGTTTTCTTCCGCATTATATTTCAGTAATTATATTTTCAGAGGTTTATTTCAGAACTCAGGTTCAATTATTTTAAGTATTTCTTCGATTTTTATGGGCCCAAAACTAGTATTTTGATTAGTTATTTTAATTATTTATTTACTTTTATTATTTAAAGCTTTTCCTAATTTTTAAATTATTTTCTTGTACATTTAAAAATAAAAATCTATATTTATTTAAATAGTAATGACCTCAACTTAGTAGGAAAGTTGGGTTGTTAGAAACCCAGGGGTAAAACGGTAAATTGACCCAGCTGGTGTTACGAACACTCGTGAAGGACTAACCTACTGCTATTGGTTTATATCCGTGGACACATAAATATATCTACAATGAGAAGAGTTCAGCTGTGAGTCTTTAGTGGAGTATACACACAGTTAACAAATATTGATTAATGAGGTTAATGAGATTAGCCAGTTAATCTCATATCGTTGTAGCTTCTGATCTGTAGGTCCATTAGATCCCCTTCCTAGCTCGTAAAGGGTAATGAGGTTTATTTATATTGGTTGCAATTTGAAATGTTCAAATTTACTTTGAGAATTAGTATAATGTATAGTGATACATTATAATATAAAGTTTATCAAACTTTATTATATAATTTTAATTTTGGATATGATTCAAAATTAATTTACGAGAGATAAAATATTTGAATGAGTTCAAATATTAATTTAATGTGAATTGGATTCATATAAAAATTCTTGGTTATGAGAGAAACTTATATTCGAATATGATTCAAATTTAATTTAAGTTAAATATAAGATATTTAATTTAGTTATTAATTAATTGGAGAATTAATTAATAGTTTAGTTTTATTTAAATTTGATTTAATTAAATCTAGAAGATATTGGAGAGATATTCATTCAAATAAGATTTGAATGAAATATTAATTAAAAATGATTTAATTAATTATTAACTAACTGATTAATTGTTAATTAATTAGTAGATTTGATAATAGAATCTCATGATTCTCTCTTACTCCTTTTCTTATTCCAAGAAGGAAAGAGAGTTATAAATATCTAGAAGAAAACTGTTTTCTTTTAACCATTTGCATCAAGAAAAAAGAAGCCAATGCTTTTTGCTCTCTACAAAGAGAAAATAGTTTCTCTCAAATATCTCTAAACCTTTTTCCATCCCAATTGGTTCCCATAAACCAATCTCATTCCATAGGATAGGAAGGTCTTCGACTGGAGGTGTCTCCAATTCGGTAGTTTGTAGATTCAGAGACGTCAACAAAAGTTAGTTGTCTGTATCTTTTAAATTAAAAGCATGCTTATTTTTATTTAGAATTTTGATTCTAAATTTTTGACAATGTACTGGTATTTTATAATTCTCAAATTAAATTGAGTAATGGTTCTTTAAAATCTTCCGCTGTTATAAGGCTTTTATCCCTTCAGAACTCTCTTAGAAAGATTTAGCTAGGTTTCTTATACCTAAGCTTCAACTTCCTTAGACTCTCGTAAGCTCTCTTGGCTTAGGCTCATTTAAGCTACACTATGCTTACCTCATGGATTCCACCGAGCTCTCTTGGGTTTTTCAATGAGTCTTCTTGAGCTCTTTGTTGGACTCCACTAAGTTCACCCCATGGATCCTACCGAGCTTCCTCTAAGCTGGTCCTCTTCAGCTCACTCTAATCTCTCTTGGACTCTCTCATGGGTCCTCTTAAGCTCTCTCTCTTAGGCTCTGTTAAGATCACCTCATGAGTCCCATTGAGCTTCGTCTAAACTCTCTTATGCTTTTTCGTAGGTTCTCTTGAGCTCTCTTCTAGACTTCCTTAAGTTACAATATACTTGTGAGACCCATTTTTGGAATAGAAGAGTTAAATTTTTACAAGGTGATAGGCATTTTGAGATAAGCTTGCGTTTTAAAGACTGTGTTAAATGAGGTGACACAAGAAGACTCTAGGCGTTTTGAGAGTCATGCAAAAAGAAGCCAGACGAGAAGATGTCAAATTCGATTTGACATGGGTTTACGTGTAAAGATTAAGGGCTAAACATGATTAAGTAAAATATTAAGCTTACATGTGTAAAGTTATCAGTAGGAGCTGACAAAATATGAAGAAGCTTAGGGGATGACTAATCTGATTTCATATTAGTATAGTTAGAACTGAAAGGGATTAAAGAGTCTGTTGGCTTTCTAAGAATTTTCTTAAGAGTTGAAGCTGTTAAGAAAGCATTAGGCGAGAAGAAAAGTTGAAGCTAGGTGTTTGAGCTAAAGGAAATCAAGTCTTTGTGAGTGATTTTGAAATGTGTTTTGTACTTTAAAGCTTTATTTTAAATTTCATGTTGATTTGTAATGATGTTTTAGATATGAATATTTCAAAAAGAGGCTTATGTTTAAAGAAGTTTTGTGATGTTCACGAATGTGAAAATGTGTTCAAACCATTAGTTTATGCCTACCATTGATCTAACTGTTATGTGCACATAGGGGTACAGGTAACCATGTAGAAAAGGCTTGCATGGTGGAGTGAAGCCAATTAATGCATAAAAGATGTGGATTGTGTTTGGTGGCCTAAGCAACGAGGAGTGAGCCAGATGATTCCCGAATGTTGTTGATGTAAAGGCCATCGCAGTTAGTTTAAACACAAGGTGATGAGTCTTGGTGTTGGGAATAGTTTATGCTCTCGACGAGAAGGATACAAGATTAATTTGTGTGTTATGCAATTATTTGTTATTATTAAAATGAGGTGATGGGCATGTTTGAACTAAATTGACTATGTTATGAAATGTGTTTCAAATTGTTTTCTCAAAAACCTCACGAGTCTTTTGACTTATGTTTTAAGTTTTTCCCTCCCCAGGTAGCAAGGTGTTAAGGCCAATGTAAGGAAAGGGTGAGAAGCTTGCAAGGTGAGAAGAGACTAGCAGGCACTTAGTTATGTTGTTATATTTTATAGCAATGATTGATGTAAATATTGTCGTCTGCTAAAGTTTAAGTTATTAAAAGAAGATATTAGTTATACTCTCTGCTTCTTTATGATGTTATTGTTGCGTAATAGTTAAAGTTTATTGTGTTAAGTTTCTGAGTGGACTAGGCGATAAAACCAAACTTCAAAGATTTAACCCAATTCACGTTTCTTTTCACACATCTTTCTGTTGCTTCAAGTTATTTGCGGATCAAGGCATGACAATACTCACCTTATAGGTCCCACTAAGCTGTCTCTAAGCTTTCTTAGACTCTTTCATGAGTTCTCTTAAGTTATCTCCTAAGCTTCGCTAAGTTCACCTCATAGGTCGGTTCCACCGATCTGAGCTTTCTTAGACTTTCCAATAGGTCCTTTTGACCTATCTTCTATGCTCTCTTGAGTTATACCATGTTTACCTCATGAGTCCCACTAAGCTCTCTAAGCTCTCTTCCATGGATCTTTTGAGCGTCTCTTGAGCTCTCTCATAGGCTCCTCTTAGCTCATATTGAGTTTACCTCATGGTAAAGGTGGAAACACTTCGGTTTGGTGTCCAAATAGAATGACCAAACCAAACGAAATCAATTTGTTTTATATAAAAAACTATGAAACCAAACTACAATGTTTTTTTGTGTCTTGAACCAAATCCAACCATATATATGTGGTTGGGTTTGGTTTGAAAGTCATTGTTGATTTGGAAAAAGTGTACCTTTTTAAGTTAATGTCATTTGAAGCTCATTTCTATATTGTTGCAGAAACCCAACTTTCTGGATCTAAACACAGGCACAAGAAAACAAACCTCTTTATCATATTTTCTTTTGCTAATAAGTAAAGATGAATTCACTAGACCAACATGTTAAAAGCATTTTTGCTTCCTTCCGGTTTTTCTTCCCTTTTATATTTCACTAATAAAGTAAAGCAAAATTTTGAAAACAAACAACATTAATAACTCAGACCTAAGTAAAAGTAAAAACACAAAATTCACTAATCTCAATTTTCCTTACCTACTTATGAAACGAAGCCAATTTTCAAGGCAAATGTTCAATGTGAAAAAGAGAAAATCATCGTCGGAGAGAGTAATAGAGGGAGACAAAGATGGAGGTGGTCGAACTTCGAAAGGGGGTATTCGGAGATGGAGTTGAGTCGAAGAGAGACTGCGTTGTGACTGGTGAGGTTGAGATTGAGAGAAGAGGATGGAGAAAATTGAGATGAGAGGGATGGAGATCGTAGAGAGGTGTTCTAAGGTCGAGATGAAGAGACTGGCGATCCAATGAGGCCAATAGGAAACTTTATGAGGTTGAAGATGCATGACCTAAGGGATAAGGTCAAGAGGGAGACTTCTGACTTAGGTAGCGACACACATACATGTATGCATACATCTATAGTATCTATAAAAGGATGGAAGTGGAGAAATTTTTTAATCCGATTTTACCTTTCATTATAACTTTATTTATATTTGTTTTAGGGGCAATATTGTCATTTACATATATTTAATGTTTTTGTCATTTTCATTATAACTTTTAATGATTGCTTTAGTGGAAATGATTTTTTAAACTTTTCATCTTCTTATTATAACTTTTCTCAAGATTTAAAACTTTTCACTCCAATTAATTATGTTAATTAAAATTGTTCAAATCCATTCACATTCCTCTCTCCCCCTTAATCTTATATCTCTCAACTATTCACATTCCCCATCTCTTTCAGCCTTTCAAAATTCTTCCTTTTCAAATATTGGTTATAAATATCTCCTTTTTTTTTTTCATTCATGTTCACAAGGCACAAAAAAATGCTAAAGGTGAAGAAGAAATCAAATCATGCTTTTCTATTCTCTTCTAATTTTTTTCTTTTTTATATTTTGCTATCTAATTTTTTTTTATATAAAAGTATGTTTGTGTTTACTCCTTCATATATAGGTTTCTTTTTTAGTACACAACATAAGTTGGGGAAACTTGAACCGCAAACTTCGTGGTTGACATGTAAATATGTCTATGTTTTTTATGTTTAAATCATGTAATATTAAGAATCCTTTTTTAATGTAACCATGAGAATCTTGCTCATATTTATTTTCTTTATTTAATTCTTTTTATTAAAGCTAATTTTATTAATGAAATTGTTGAGTGACTTATACTTTGATTTTGTTAAAACAATGTAAATATTGTTGAAATTTATTAAGTATAAATAAAGGTAATCAAATGTGTAAAGGAAAAAATATTAAAGTTTTTCATTTAATTTTTTACCTACAAAATCATAAAAAAAATTATGATTTCATATTTACAATTTAATAATTTCAAAAGAAATATGATTTTGGTGGATTTTTTACACTTTCATTGTAATTTTTTTAGTCTTGCTTTAGTGGCAATTTTTATTCGCATAGCCTTAATGTTTGTAGTCATTTTCACATTCAACAAGATAGTAGTTATATTTTGTTAACTTTTCATCTTCTTATTAAAAAAAAAGCTTTTATTCCATAAGTGATATTAGTTAATGCTCTATGCATGTTATTAGGGCCTTAACGTAACTTTTCCATCTTCCATAATTGCTATTACATAATACTATATGTTATTACACAACTAACAACATTTTTATCTTCCACTTTATTTGGATATATATAGATTAGATGATTAAGTTTGTAACGTGTAAGCTCAAGATGTTAAGAAATTGAATTTGAATTGTGCAAACAAATCAAATTCAAAGATACATTCGAAAGATGACAACATTGTCTCTTTACTAAATAAATTCATTTTCTACTTATTACGATGTGAATATAAAAATGATATAAATATGAAAATATTGAAATGGTTGTTCTAATTTTATAAAGTTGAATTAAAACTATAATTTTTTTTTGTGTGTAATTTTCATGTGCATCGCACATGTTGTTTACTAGTATTATTAAAAAAAATTTGATTTAGTTTTTAAATTCGGTTTTTGAAATTGAATCGAACCACACTTTCAACTTGGTTCAGTTTGGTTTCTAAAAGCATTTTTATTTCTACGGTTTGAGTGTCCATCCCTATCTCATGGGTTCCGTTGAGTCCTTTAATTTCTCCCATGAGTTTTTCAATAATCATAAGATTTGTGGTTCGAATCTTTCTACTCCAATTGTACTAAAAACCAAATGGATTACATGAACGATCAAATTGTAGGTAAAAGTTTATTATGCATTGGTTTAGAGCATTTGTGTGCCACTATTTGTAATTTTCTCTTTATGAAATATGGAATATAGGGAATGATAATGTTTTTTTATAACATGCCATTTGATCTTCTTTGAACGTAAAAACAGTTAAATAGTAAATTTGTCCTATAATTTGGAGAAGGTTGAAACTTACTTCCTATAATTTCAAAAATTTAAATTTGGTCCTCATGATTGGTAATTACCTCAAAAAATAGTTCTTTAAGATTTTATAAAATTCTCATACATCATTTGAGTGTTTTGTCACCCGATATTTTGCCACTGCTACACCATTCATACTCACTTGGAGTAAAGTAAATTGTAGGACTTTTAATTTCTTTTACGAAAATTATTTAAAATGACAAAAATGTTACCAATATTTATAAATACAAAAGGAAAATTACTTTCTATCTATGATAAACTACTACATATCAAAATATACATCTATCAATGTCTATCACTAAAGTGGTAAATGTTAATTTGAGTTTATAACTATTACCGCAAATAAAAAGTAAATAAAAATTTTGCAATGTTTATAAATGAGTTGGATGATTTTGCTAAATCTCAAAACATACTGATTATTAGATTTCTAAATTCAATTTATTATTTATTTTTGTGAGCCCAAAACAAAAATGTAACTTCCAAATTCAGTGGCCGCTCGCCCCCTTGTTTTTCAGGGGAGCATGAGAAGAGAAATTTACTAGGGCGTAGGGCCACAACAATTAACATTCTAGAACAAGCGCGGCGACGGCGACGGCGACGGCGTTCATGGAGAAGGCAGAGGCGGAGCGAAAGGTAGAGGAATCTGTGGTAGAAGATGATCAGGTGGTTAATCCTTGGCAAGTTTCAGCTAAAGATGGAGGTAAAATCGACTACGACAAGCTAATTGACAAATTCGGATGCCAGAGGCTCCAGCCGTCTCTCGTCGACCGAGTTCAGCGGCTAACTTCTCGTCCTCCCCATGTCTTCCTCCGCCGTGGTGTCTTTTTTGCCCATCGGTTTGTTTCTATCTCTCTCGAAACTCCTTTTTGAACTTCCATAGTTGCGGTAATTGTACTTGACTTTGTTTGTTTTCACTCAGGGATTTTGAAGAAATTTTGAATGCGTACGAGAGAGGAGAGAAGTTCTACTTGTATACAGGAAGAGGACCTTCTTCTGAAGCATTGCATTTGGGGCATCTGGTTCCTTTTATGTTTACCAAGTGCGCTTCACTTTCTTCTTACACTGAATTTTTTGGCCTTTACATATCTATTTCAAGTAATTGAATATCCAATGCTGTCTTTTTCATGGATGGGGAAGTTAACTGGATAATGATGTGAATTTCGTTTCCATTTTGGAAACTGGCATGAAAATATATTTGAGTTAGGTGTGGCATTTCATGTTTCTTAATTGAGTCTATGGATTAGGAGGCTCATTTTTCTTTTCATTATCTGACTATAGGTATTGAATGTTTTTGTAGATATTTGCAAGATGCATTTAAGGTGCCCCTTGTGATACAACTCACTGACGATGAGAAATGCATGTGGAAAAATCTCTCTGTGGAAGAGAGCCAGAGACTTGCTCGTGAGAACGCAAAAGACATCATTGCTTGTGGTTTTGATATTTCGAAAACCTTTATCTTCTCTGATTTTGATTACATTGGTGGGTGAGTATGATATAAGCAAGCTTATATGTCATAAGAGAATAAACCATCTAACAGTCATTTAGTTGGAACCGGTGGGCCTTTCTGAATGTCTTATACAGATTTCTAGAAGCGCTTATATGCTTCCTACCTGGAGTTGTTTTTGGTTTTACAAATATACATTCATTGTTGATCAAGGAAGATCCAAGTCCCTAACTTGGTTTATTTTGGGATTTATTTCACAGTGCTTTCTATAAAAACATGGTGAAAGTTGCCAAATGTGTTACATACAATAAGGTACATGCTTATAATCTAACCGTTTTTACAGTTTTCGTTTTCAAAATTTCTTTATTAATATTATTATTATTTTGCTTATTTTTATGCATTGGTCTTGCAAGGTTGTGGGTATTTTCGGGTTTACTGGTGAAGATCATATTGGAAAAGTTAGTTTTCCACCGGTGCAGGTATGGATCACAACTTTTAAATGGAATAATGGATAATTCTTATTAAAATTTATTTTGTATTATCACATCAATCTTATAAGTTGTATCAGATTGGGTCATATTCTCTGCAATATATGATCTTAATTTGTCACATGAATTTTGTTCTATTCTCTCAGATGAATTACTGTTGATCATTCATGATCTTTATGCTCTCAAGTTCACACAATAGATGAATTCCATATATTTAAGATTTTGAAAGAAAGATTACATCATTAACTTCTCTAGAAATGAAACTTATTTTTCTTGTTCCATAAAGCTTCAATTCTGTGAAGATCAGACTTTTGGTTCATAAGTCTCTCTTCTTAAGAAGACACTACTCCTTATACGTTTATAGAACTAAAACAGTAAGAATAGCCCATTCATATCTTCTTTCAAAGGGAAAAGGGGAATGTGAGAACTACTCCAATTAACATAGATTAGCTTAGGTTATAAGTATAATAGGTGTAGCTATAAGTCCCACTAAGTGGAAGAACTCATTGAGTTACATTACATTAAAGTTGAATTGACTGGAACCTTATCTTGCACACTCTTAATACCATAAATGATAAATCACGAAAACCAAATCATTCTTTGTACCATAAATCACAAAAACCCAGAACGTGTAAGTCACATAAACAACTAAAAAAGTGGAATCACTTTTTTGTTGATCTCATGATTGTTTTCTCCCTATGCATAATCATGGCAGTATCGCTACATTGTCTATGGAATTGTTTGTAGGATTAACTTAATTTTTTTTTCCACCATCATCTCACTTTGATGCAGGCAGTTCCTTCATTTCCGAGTTCATTCCCACATCTTTTCTCTGGCAAGGATGATCTTCGGTGCTTAATACCTTGTGCTATTGATCAGGTGTTTGATTGTTTCTCCTGGCACACATTTTTGTTCACCTTGTTAAATAGCTTGTACCACATTGGAGTCAGAGTCTGAGCTTGGCATTTTATTTTTGGTCCATGATTGAATTTTTCTCCAATTATGTGATTTTTTTTTGTTGTTCTCCAGGATCCTTATTTTCGAATGACAAGGGATGTAGCTCCTCGCTTAGGATATCATAAACCTGCATTGATTGAATCTTCCTTCTTTCCTGCTCTGCAGGTAACACAACAATTTTTTTTTTTTTTGAAATGGTGACATGACGCTTTATTAATAATATTAAACGGGACTAATGCTCAAATCACAAGAGAATTATACTAAGAGCAAAAGAACTAAGGAAAATACAGCCTACAATTGATGAATCTGAAGTCTGATTTTCATAGAATTCTTATGTCTTTTGTCTCATCATGTTAAAAGTTACCACTCCACGGTGATTAATTTGTAGAATCTTTTTGGCTCATAAAGAAAAATAGCAATATAAATATGGTGGAAGCTTACTTGCCATTTTTCAGCATATGTGGACTCGGCTTCAGAATTGTGAATGATGTTTATGGTTGCATGACTTTTATGTCAAGCATTATCATATGTACAGAATTAATTTGATTTATTCTTTTGGATCTACATACCCATTTCTTAAAAAAAATGTTGTTTTATTTATTTTTCTTGTACCTATTTATTTCTCCTTATCAAGTTTACTGCATAGTAAAAAAATTTGGTTCACTGGTTTCATGTTAAACATGGCGCCAGGAATTTTTCGTGAGTTGTTCAGCTACTTTCTTATTATCTCTGCATCTGATCTGCAGGGGGAGACAGGAAAGATGTCCGCAAGTGATCCTAATTCTGCCATATATGTGACTGATTCTGCAAAGGACATAAAAAACAAGGTTTTAGTTTCTTTCTCGTATAATCGTATTTTTTATTGAGATTTTCATGTGGCAAAAATAGTTTTATGTTTCTGAAGTTTCAAGATATGGAAACTGGGTCACATATCCATGCTTTATTTCTTTATTTTTATTAATCTTTGTTTCGTTTGGATAAAACAATAATATATTTACATGAATAACATGTTTGTAAGAAAAGTGGATTATATATGCTCTAACTAAAAAAATGCTCTAACTAAAAAGAGAGAGTACAAGAATGATACCCGTCTAGTTTATGTGGGTAGGTAAGGTAATCCCTATGGACTAGTTACTTTCTGCCCAATAAAACATGAGAAGAATGCATCTATCTGAAATAACTATTCAGTCTTTAGTCATCATGTTTGTCTTGTTAGAAAATGTCTGTTTCCCTTCCAATCATTAAGTCAATGAAGTGTTGATGCTGCCCAGTTTTGGAACTTAAACCCCAAGCATCAGAACAATGGATATGTTTCCTTTAGTAATATCCAACCCAGGAAAAGCGCATTTCTGTTTGTTTTCTGTATGTAATGTTCTGAGAAGTAATTTAAGGGGAAGTACAAAGATAATTCCTATTGAATTTCTGTAATGAAATCAATATCTTTTTATTTGTATAATTTGACACCCAGTGTTAACCGTTGGATGGATACATAGCTTTTTGGACAACCTTACTACTGATTCTGATAGACTTTTCTAACTTCCATAAATTAATTTTGAGAATATTTTAGTTCAATGGCATCTCGAAGCAAAATTTGTGATATGATCTTAGGGGGTTATGCAACTGTATGTTTCAACTT
Organism: Cucumis hystrix; assembly: GCA_025688845.1. Lineage (NCBI taxonomy): Eukaryota > Viridiplantae > Streptophyta > Magnoliopsida > Cucurbitales > Cucurbitaceae > Cucumis > Cucumis hystrix. Next base: position 5,416,309 of record CM046892.1, on the reverse strand, counting down.
AATTTTGTATACTTTTAAAACATTGGTATGCAAGAAGTGAGAATATGTGGCTTGAGCACCCTTCTTCCAAATCCAATATCTCTTCTTGGTGGAGCACCCCAGTCTTGGGTAAATGAAAGATTATCGATTTGTGGGTAAATTGAGAGCTCTGAAAGGGTTTCTTAAATTGTGGAATAGAGATGTTTTTGGGGATGCTAAGATCAAGAAGCAAGAGATTCTTAAAAAGGACCAATATTGACTCGGAGGAGTTAGAGAGCCCTTTGGATCCTGTCCTTAAACAAGAAAGAGAATCTCTAAAAGGGGAGTTTGCTAAGGTAATTAGAAAAGAGACCATAAGTTGGAGTTAGAAGGCCAAAGTCAATTGAGTGAAGGATGGAGATTCCACACAGGTATGTTCCATAAGGTCGTTAGTGGAAGAAGAAATAAAAATCACATTGGTTCTTTACTTTTGAATAATGGGGCATTGACGTGTAATGATGAAGAGGTGGTGGAGGAGCCCTATCGGTTTTTTCTAATCTTCTTAGCTTGTTAGGGCTTCCCAAGCTGTTTGTGCAGGGTATTGATTGGTGTCCGTTTACTTTGGAAGAAATTAAGATGGTGTTTCGGAGTGATAGAAGTAAATTATTGGGCTCAGACGCTTTCTTAGAGACATCTTATCAAATAATTTTGAGCTTCTCAAGTATGAGTTGGAAGGTGTTTTTAAAGAATTCTTTTAGAGGGCCATATTGAATAGATCTCTCTCTGAAACATTCGTGTGCCTCATTTTGAAGAAGGATAATGCAAACAGGGTTAAGGACTTTAGACCTATTAGTCTTGTTACAAGTGTTTATAAGATTTTAGCCAAAGTCTTTGCAAATTGCCTGAGGAAAATGCTCCACTCGACCATTTCAGTTTCTTAAGGTGCTTTTATGTTAGAGAGACGTATCCTTGATCAGGCCCTTATTGCAAATGAAGTTGTTGAGGATTATAGATAAAAAAGAAAGAAGGGATGATATTTAAAATTTTCCTCGTATAAGTGCACGACCATGCTGATTGGAACTTTAGACAAGGTGTTGGATAAGAAAGTTGTCGAGTATAAATAGAGAATGTGGATGTGGAACTGTGTTTGGAGTTTGAACTACTCGCTCGTTGATTAATGGAACTCCAAAGGGGTCAATTAAGGCTTCTAGGGGCTTGAGCTTGGGGATCCTCTTTCTCCTTTTTTTTCTTATTACTTGTTGCGGACGTTCTGAGTAGGCTCATCCTGAGGGGGTGGAAGGTAATATAGATCTCTTTAAGGTTGGTTCGAAGGAGGTGGCTTTATCTCACCTTAAAGTTCCGAATGTCACTGCTTTTTTTTTTTTTATGACGAAAAGGAATCCTTTAAGACGCTTAATCACTTGCTCGGGTTCATTGAGCTATGTCTGAGCTTAAAATAAACAGGAGCAAGTGTTCGATTTTGGGTATAAGGAGAAACTAAGGTGCTGGGTGGGTGCTATTGGTTGTCAAGTGGGATCCTTTCCTTCTTCTTACCTTGGTCAATCCTTTAGGGGAATTTGATGACTATTTCTTTATGTGATTATCTGCTTGAAAAGACTAGGAAGAGCTTTGTGGAAGAAGAGCTCTATGTGATTATCGGTGTTAATTGGCATCCCCATTTATTATCGCTCCCTTTTTCGTGCTTCTCATTCGGTGTGTAAGAATACGGAAAAGCTCGAGAGATTTTCTTTGGGATGGGGTGAACGAAGGGAGAGGCTCGCATTTGGTTGGTTGGGAGGTGATCGGGAGATCTATTAACCGCGGGGGGGGGGGGGGGGGGGTTTCGAGTAAGAAATCTAAGGTTACACAACAGTACTCTGTGGCTAAATGACTTTGGCGCTTTTCCTCTCAACTTGAATTTTTGTAGCATGGGATTATTGCTAAGAAACAAGACCGCCATCTGTTTGAATGGCTGTCTAAAGGGGCTAAAGGTACATTTCAAAATTTATGGAATGATATTTCTCTTGAGCTCCCCTCTTTCTTCTTTCATGTCCTTTGTTTCATGGGGGATGGTAAGAATATGTATTTTTGGTAGATCAGTGGGTGTCGGATGGGGGATAGATCTATTTGCTCTACATTTCCTCGTTTATATCATCTTTCTTCCTACCAGAACTGTCCTGTTTCTGATCTCTTAATATGGGAGTTCGGTGTCTTTCTCCTTTGGTTTTTGTCATCTTTGTCCAATAGGACAAAAACGGAAGTTGCCTCTTTGTTTGTCTTGCTTGATAATTTTGATTTTAGGTTGGGAAGAAGGAATGTTTGCGTTTGTACTCCTAATCCTCCTGAGGGTTTTCCTTTATATCTTTTTTTCGGTTGTTGTTGATCCCTCTCCCAGTAGAGAGTCGGTCTTTCATGAGCTTTGGAGGATTAAGATCCCTAAGAAGGCTAAGTTCTTTACCTGACAAGTTTTGCTTGGTCATGTGAACATTATAGATAGGCTTTTGAGGAATAAGTCATTGCTTATGGGGCCTTCTTGTTGTATTCTCTATCAGAAGGCAAAGGAAGACCTAGATCACATTCTCTGGAGGTGAGGTGTCAGTTTGCGTGATCCGTGTGGAACTGTTTCTTCAAGAGTTTGGCCTTGAGTTAGCAAAAGGATTTTGGGTTTAGATCACTCTCTCCTTTGGGTGGTCTACTGCATTCCCTAATGTGATTTTGAGCCTCCTCACGTTTACCCTTATAAGCAACTCCTTCAAGGAACATAAAAAAGATTATGTTGTCGGACTTGGTTCTTGCTTTCTTATGGATCACATGGAAGGAGAGAAACGATCGTCGTTTCAGTGAAAAAATTTCAATGAAAAAGAAGACTTGAAATATATATCTTTTGAATCAGCTCTCATTTTTTCTTGGTTTTTGTTGTTTTTTGTTCTACCATGTTAGCTTGATTTTTTTGCTTGTGTACTGAGAACTTATCTTGTGATCGTTGATTTCTCTATTGCAATATATTAAAATCAGGGAGTGTTTTCCCTTTTATATCTTGGTGGGTAATTTTCGGAGTGTAGGAACATTGCAACTAGCATACTACTTACCGCTAGAAGTAGAAATGTGAATTATCTCTAACAATAATACAATGTGATGCTTACAAGTTAAATTATAAAGATCAAAAGCTTCACATTTCAGTTTGTTTGGGCAGTTTTATTGTTCGTGATGATAGTAACATCAACATGTATGTGTAGTTCTATATGTAAGAGGTAGTAATGATTCTCAGATGTATATGTTTGCCAATCTTTTAACCTGTTTGTTAACTGGAAAGGAATATTCACTTCACCATTGGTTTTTCCTTTTGTCATTGGGGATAATGTTTATTCTCTTCAGATCAACAAATATGCATTCTCCGGTGGGCAAGATTCTATGGAGAAGCATAGATTATATGGTGCAAATCTCGAGGTACAATTTTTTTTTAATTGTGCCATAAAGTTGACATTTTAAACAAAATATCATGAATATCATGCTATATTAGATTTACTCATGATATATGACTTGTAATAAAAAAGGAAATTGACAACTTAGATTGTATCTTTGAACTTTCTGTTTATTTCCATGCCTGATATCATGACCCAGATACAACACCCCGCATAGATTTATTCAAACCCATTGTAATTTCTGTTTTCAAGTATAACTGTATGCTGCCCTGTATAATTTAAAATCATAAATTTATTCCCAGTATGGTATTGAAGAGTAAGGATTCAGTTAGTCTTTGTAGTAGTGGTGGACTGGATGCTCCGGTTGATCATGGATGGGAGATCTTTCTATTCTGAGCAGGATATAAGAGTTTTGAAGGAATAAGCTTCAGGTTCTCCTGCAATTCCGACTTTTGTTACTTGATGGGTCAAGTAGAAGTCCTAAGAATAAATTTTTCTTTGCTTTTCATTGTTGAAATAGCCCTAAATCCTAAATACAAGATTCAACAGATGCGTACTAAATTGATATGCCCTTTGCAAGAAATCATCCAAAACTATAAAACACATATTCATTGGTTCTGCCCTTTTGGTTTGGGGTTAGCTTCGTACTCCTTAACTCAACACACGATTTTATTTTCTCTATTTCACACAATCCTCAAGATGGAAACCGCAGTTCTTTGGCCTTGTTTCTCAATAGATAACTTTTGTGGGATACGATTATCACCCACATTCTTTATGTAGCCATCATTGGGAAAGAAATTTATAATTATCAGTATTACTTTTTCTTTCTTCAAATTTTCTTTGTTTCTTATTATACAAAGTACTTGAAAGAAGGTTTGATGTGGTTCAAAATTCAAATTTCATTAACGTTATGTTCCCCAGCTTCCAAGACTCTTGTCAATATTCAAGTTAGGGGTCATAGGAACTTAAAATTAAGATCATGCCACTTTCTAATGTGGGTTTTTGTGTATTTTACTACCAACCATTCAGGTGGATATACCAACCAAATATTTGAACTTTTTCCTGGACGATGATGCTGAACTTGAACATATATTAAAGGTGAGACTGCTGGTTCTATAGTGGAGTTGATATTCGATAATCCCTTTTGGTTCATCTTTACAATGTCTTGGCCTGCTGGAACCTATCAGAAAAATAGAAGTTTTTTCAATTCTTTCTTTTCTTGCTTCAGGAGTATGGTGCTGGACGCATGCTAACTGGTGAAGTGAAGCAGCGCCTCATTCAAGTACTAACTGAAATGGTAGAAAGACATCGTAGAGCTCGTGCTGCTGTGACAGATGAGGTAAGTTTGTTTCGTTCTTTATGTGATAGTGTGATGCAAATCCATCCTCAAGCAGCTTGTCTAAAGTCAGTATTAGATATTAATTCAGAGTACTTCATCCTCTAACATGTCTGTTGTAATCTGATAGGCCTCGAGCTCAATTTTATATATCAACGGTCGGAAAAGATTCCAGAGCTTCCCAATCTCTCCAAAATTCTCTATTGAGAAGTTCTTACAACAGAATAGCCAAAAAGATACCCTCCCCTCACAATACTAGCCACATATATAGGCAAACACTAAAAAAGAAATTAATAAAGTAAAAAGACTACTCGACCCTAGCAAACAACACTCCTAAGGGCCCACAACAGATGGAAATACCAACTAAGTCTTTGTCACCTTTTTTCTTCCCCATTTTATCCTTTCGTGCATACACTTTTACTATTGGGGGTTTATCATGACTCGCCCCCCAAAGAGTCATCTTGTCCTCAAGGTGGAGCTCAGGAAATTGGTCGGTTAGATACCTAGATTAATATAGGGTAGGGGTATAAAAGTAATTAGATTTGTTGGTAGTTAGTTGGTTATAAATCGGAAGTTGGGGAAGGAAGAAAGGCATGAAGTATTTTGGTGAAGATATTGGACTGCAACATTCCTTGAAAGAAAGGAAGGGCAAAGGGTTAGAGTTCTATTGATATGTCTTGAGTTTCCTTTGATTACTTTGTATTTCTTAGTTTGATATGAATAAATTCGAACACATTTTGGTGTTCCAACATGGTCATGGATGAGATTTGCTTGTTTTCCCAGGTTGCATTTTCTGGTGTACCACCGTCCCAATGGGTCAATACCTCCATGCCTTCTCCCCCTCCATAGCTTTGCGTTCACCCAAAACTTTCACAGGAGACAATTGCATAGATAAATTGGAAGCCAGATCTTTTGGGATTGGGAAGATTGGCATATTAGAGCCTATTGCCTTGCGATGAACAGAAACATGAAAGATCTGATGGAGGATCGAGTCCTTTGGAAGGGCTAAATGATACGCGATGGGGCCACTTCGAGCCACAACCATAATCATCGGGTCAATGAATCTAGGGGCCAGTTTGGGGTGCTTATAACGACTCATAGAAGATTGCCGATATGGGCGCAATTTCACATAAACCAAATCATGGACCTCAAATTGCACCTCCCGCCGTTTTGTATTGGCATATTTGACCATTCGTTGCTGAGCTTTCAACAAATTGGCCTTCAACACATCCAACATTTCATCGCTATCCTTCACTCAATGATCAACTTCATTTACCAAACTCGAACCTTCGTAGGTCATGGGGGGTGGTCGACCATAAAGAGCCTCAAAAGGGGTCATCCGAGTGGCCGTATGGACAGCTGTGTTGTAACTCAATTCAGCCCAAGATTTCCATTTAAACCACTGTTTGGGTGTGCTCATAGCAAAGCATCGCAAGTAAGTTTCCACACCTCGGTTAACAACGTCAGTTTGGCCATTTGTTTGGGGATGGTAAGTGGTACTTCTCAATTGAACGCATCAGCTCCTCCCAATATAGACTCATAAAAATACGGTCGCGATTCGATACTGCACCTTGAGTACATCCATGTAAATGTATTATTTCACGTACAAAAGCAGCAGCCACAACTTTAGCACTAAATGGATGCTTAAGCGAAATAAAACAAGCATATTTGATTAGACTATCAGCAACCACCAAAATTGTATCATACCCTTCTAACTTGGGAAGTCTCTCAATGAAGTCCATACTAATGTCCTTCCATACTTGGTATGGAGTTGTAACACTTGGAGGAGTCCCGCTGGAGCCAGTAACAAATATTTGGCCTGTTGAAAAACAGAGCATTCAGCGACATAAGTGCAAATACACGCTTTCATCCCACGCCAATAGACTTCTTGTGCTAGCCGTTGCTACGTTTTCAATGCACCATGATGCCCCCCCACTGGGCTATTATGAAATTCAGCCAATAATAATGGAATAGTAGGTGAATCTTTCGGGAGGACCAAATGACCGTGGTAATGAAGAAGCTCTCCTTGCAAAGAATATCTCGCTGGGGCTTGCTGACCATTGAGCAAAGACAGCCGTATATTGTTGAGCAACTCATTTTCATTCACTTGGTTAACAAGAACTGATGTATTGAGCCCTCCTACAACACTTTGTAAGCCCAGTTCTAGTGCTGGTGGTAGCATTGATAGGGCATCGGCCACCTTGTTTTCCAATCTTTTCTTGTATTCAATCACAAAATTGTACCACAATAGCTTAACAATCCACTTCTGATATTCCCCCGATTGCTTGTTGCTCAAGAAGAAACTTCAAACTTTTTTGGTTTGTACGCACAACAAAACGACCAAATAAATAAGGCTGCCACTTTTGAATTGCCAGAACAATAGCCATAACCTCTTGTACATACACGACTTTAAATTGATGAGTAATTGGTAAAGCTTGACTGAAGAAAGCTAATGGTCGTTGATGTTGCATCAACGCAACCCCTATACCCACACCAAACGCATCTGTTTCCAACACAAAACTTTACGAGACATCAGGGATGCCTAACACTGAAACCGACATCATGATAGATTTTACTGCTGAAACGCAGCCTCGACCTACCTATTTCACCAGAAATTGTCATTGTGTCAATGGTAATCATTGAAAGAAGAGACAAAGAACACGCACTAATTTACGTGGAAACCCGAGTACCGGGAGAAAAATCACGATTGTTTGTTATTATCTTCTAATGAATAATACAATAGGTACAAGAGAGAATAAATAGAATATACAAGGAAATAAAAAAGGAAAAGATTTAGGAAATAAGGAAAATATTCCCATAATCTTTCCATAAATATTTTAGGATTCTAACAAGGAAAATATTTAGAAAATAAGGAAAGGATTCTAACACTCCCCCTCAAGTTGGGATGTAAATATCACTGAGGCCTAACTTGCTAACACAAAAGTTGAAGTTTGGTCTGAGAAGCCCCTTGGTAAGAACATCAGCAACCTGTTGACTCGAATGGATGTACGTAATGCATATGCTCCCACTGTCAAGCCTTTCTTTGATGAAATGCCGATCAATCTCAACATGTTTAGTTCTATCATGTTGAACATGGTTGTTAGCAATTATCACATAAAAGCTTTAATGGTGTCTCACATTTCTGATGAAAATTCGATCGGACTTTCTGAAGCCAAATTTCCTCACATATTCCCAAACTCATAGCTCTATATTTGGCCTCTGTGCTGCTCCTGGCCACAACACTTTGCTTCTTACTCCAAGTTACAAGATTGCCCCAAACAAAGGTACAATAACCGGAGGTAGACATTCTGTCAACAACAAATCCTGCCCAGTTTGAGTCAGTATATGCCTCGATAGTCTTTCTGTCTGTTTTTCTAAACATCAGTCCTTTACCAGATGTTGATTTCAAGTGTCTCAAAATTATGTTGACAACTTTTATGTGTTCTTATAAGGAGCCTGTATAAACTTGCTGACAACACTCACATCAAAGGAAATATCAGGACGAGTATGAGATAAGTAAATTAATTTACCCACGAAAGGCTGATATTATTCTTTATCAACTAGAACTTGATCATTAGAGTTTCCTAGTTTGTAGTTGAATTCAATAGGGGCACAGCAGGATGACATCCTAACATATCAGTCTTGGTTAGCAAATCAAGGGTGTATTTTCTTTGAGACACGGAGATACCTTCTTTAGATCTGGTCACCTCCATTCCAAGGAAATATTTTAGATTTTCCAAATTCTTGATTTCAAATTCATCACCCATTCTCTGCTTTAGTTGACTGATTTCTGCCTGATCATCTTCAGGCAAAACAATGTCATCTACATAAACTATTAGCACAACAATCTTTCCTGTATTGGAAACCTTCGTAAATAAATTATGATCAGAATGCTCCTGACTATACCCTTGGGACTTGACAAAGGTAGTGAATCTGTCAAACATGCTCTGGGAGATTGTTTCAGACCATATAGGGATTTCTGGAGTTTACACACCTGCTGACCAAACTGGGCTTTAAATCCAGGCGGGGGATCATGTAGACTTCCTCCATAAGGTTTCCATTCGAAAAAGCAACATCCAGCTGGTATAAAGGTCAATATTTGTTCACAACAACGATAGCAGAATTCTAACAGTATTCAACTTAGTAACTGGAGAAAAAGTTTCTGAATAGTCAATACCATAGGTTTGAGTAAACCCCTTTGCAACTAACCTTGTCTTGTGTCTGTCAAGAGTACCATCTGCTTTGTCTTTGAGAGAACACCCACTTGCATCCCACAGTTTTGTGTCCCTTGGGTAGAGTACAAATGTCCCAAGTACAATTCTTTTCAAGATCTGATAGCATTCTTCCATTCAGGACACTCTAAAGCAATGTAGATATTTTTCGGTACTATGGTAGATTCGTGGCTTGCTGTAAAAGCTCTGAATTGTGGAGAGAGATTATTATAGGAAACATAGTTGTTAATGGGATGTTTAGTACAAGACTTGGTACCTTTTCTCAGAGCAATGAGAATGTTAAGAGGGAATCATACTCATCAAGTTTCCCTGTATGATCCTGTTCAGCTTCATTATTACTGGTTTCTGTTCTAACCTCAGTCTCATCACCACTGTTCTTTTCTTCCACATTTTCAAGAACAACAACATTAGACCTGTCATTCTCACTTATCGTATCATTAGTTCAAGGTTCAGTAGGGTTTTCCATACCTTGATCTTGAGGAGGTTCAGAGACTTGGACTGGAGCCGGCAGCTGACTAGTAGGGGAACCAACTTCCTTTTTGAGATTCCTCCTGCAATATGTTTTCTCGGGAACTGGGTTTGTGGGTAGGACTATGGGATGAGGATTGATGTCAGACACGACACTAGGAGTAGGTTCGATAAATTCAAAGGTGTTGTTAGACTCTTCACTCACACTCCCACTGAAGATGGCTAACGAGAAAGTAAGGCCGATCCTCATAGACAGTAACATCCATAGTGACAGTGTTTCCTGGACGGTGGGTGAAAACATTTATAACCACGCTGGTGAAGGGATACCCAACAAACACAGATGCCTGAGCATGAGAGGTAAATTTGATTTGATTAGAGCCAAAATTATACACCCAAACACACGAAGAGGAACCTCAGAAACAAGACGAGTAGATGGGTAGGACTTCTTAAGACCATCTAAGGAGTCTAAAGGTGGAGAATACGAGAAGACATTCTATTGATTTAACGAGCTGCTGTAAGAATATCATCTCCCCACAAGTATGAAGGAAGGGAAGTGGAAAGCATAAGGGAACGGGCTACTTCCAGCCTGACTACATACATCATCAAGATAAGGTAGACACATCAATTTTAGAGAAGAGATGTGGAAATAAATGTTTCATATATTGGAAATTAGGGTGACCTAAACGAAAATGCCACAACATACAGTTTTGTTCAAAAGTAGTGAAATAGGAAGATAAGAGACTAGTCCTAGAAATGCTACTAGAAGAGATATCGTCATCAAGGAGGTAAAGTCCCCTACTATGCCGGGTAGTGCCAATCATCTTCCTCGAGCTCAAGTTCTGAAAAGAGACAGAATCAGGTAAGAATATTGTTTTGCAGTTTAACTCAGGAGCAATCTTGCTTATAGAAAGCAAATTATAAGAAAGTTTGGTCACATGCAAAACATTATGTAAGGAGAGCTCTGCACAGGGAGAAATCTTCCCCTTTTCAGCAATGGGAGTCAAGGAGCCATCTGCAATTCTAATTGTTTCGTTGCCAACAAGGAATGTAAGACACAAAATGTTCAAAGGACCTAGTCAAATGATCTGTGGCATCGGAATCCAGAATCTAGGGGTTCTTCCCATTAACACTAATAAGACCGAAGGAGTGAGGTATACCTGATTGGACAATGGCACCTAAAGTAGCAAGACTGGGATTGGTTTGGTTCTTGTGTGTATCAGATTGTTGAGGAGGTTGAGTAGACTCACATACGCCTGCCCCATGTTCTGTTTGTCATTGGGAGAGCGTTTCTTACCTCCTGGGAGATGACCATGTAACTTCCAACACTGTTCTTTGGTATGCCATTATTTTTTTGCAATGCTCACAGACAGGACTTGATTTTCCATTATGCTTGTCACTGCCACTGTTAGAGAACCTCATACTAAAAGCAACGAAGTCAATAGTAGGAGTTGCAGAAATATTCATAGCACTTGTGCGATCTTCCTCGAGGCGGATTTCAGAACAAACTTCCATCAGGGAGGGAATCGGTCTTTGGCCTAATATACGTCGTCGAACTACATCAAACTTAGGATTAAGATTAGCAAGAAAGTTAAAAGTCCTGCCATTCTCTTCAATTCTAGAGTACTGCACACCATCGGTGGGATCACGCCAGACTAGTTCTCTGCATAGGTCCATTTCCTGCCATATAAGAGAAAGCTTATTAAAAAAGGATGTGACATCCATGGTTCCTTGCTTGCATTCATTAACTTGCTTCTTCAACGTGTATAGGCGAGAGGCATTCTGACGTTTGGAGTAAAGTGTCTGGGCCGTGTCCCAAATATCTTTGGCTGTTGCAGCAAAGAGTAAGGGCTTGCCAATCTGGGGTTCCATACTCTTGATCAATATGGACCGAAGAATAGAGTTCTCTGCCTTCCAATATTGTTCCTGTGGGTCGCCCGGTGGAGGGCGAGGTATTTCCCTTGTCAGAAAGCTAAATTTATGTTGTCCTTTAAGGACCATCTTCACCGACTGAGACCATGAGAAATAGTTATTGCCATTCAACTTTTCTCCTGAAAGATACACCGAAGACTGAACCACTATATTAGTCACATAAGGAGAGGATAAATTAGGGAACAAGTTTATCGGATTCTCAGAATACATCGGTACATAAATATTGGATGTCGTCCCTAAGGTAGCCTCAAGTGCTGCAATCTGTGGTCGAAGTTCTTCTAGTTGCTGTTGAGTTATTCTCGAGGCACGTTAGGGTTGGAATGTGCCGAAGATTCACTAACCTCAAATGTTGAGTGAATTTGAGGATTCTTAACATCAAGATGATAGCTCGCGTAGTGGGTGGTAGGACATACATATTTGACGGCAGAAGTGGTGGTGGCAGGTCAGAATTAGGTGGCAGAACATAAATCGGGGCGTGGGGAGCAATATAGGTCGTGGATGAAGAAAAGGGTTGGATAGATGGGATGGCTGACGCCGTCTGAGGAGGAAAAGAAGGAAAAGCCGGCGCGTGCAGCTTTGGCGGCGGCGCATGGGAGGTGAGTGGCGGTGCGGACAATTGCGAAACTGACGAGAATTTATATTTGGACGTTTTCTGTAGGCGGCTGAACCATTCGTCCATGGCAACACTCATCCGAGCATCGACGACAGCGGCGACGGCGGTACTAAAACTGGTGGCTGTCTCTTCTGTTTGATTTCCATCATTGGTTACGTTTTTCAGGGTTTCTAGGGTGTGTTCATTGTCCTGCTATGATACAATATTAAAAGGAGAGAGATCACACACCAATTTACGTGGAAACCCGAGTACCGGGAGAAAAACCACGATTGTTAGTTATTATTTTCTAATGAATTATATAGGTACAAGGGAGAATAAATAGAATATAAAAGGGAATAAAAAAGGAAAAGATTTTGGAAATAAGGAAAATATTCCCATAAAAATATTTAGAAATAAGGAAAGGATTCTAACAGTAATGCGATAGAGCTGTAATTTGCAACAAACTTCCAGGAGTATCTTGTTAGACCGAAGAAACCTTGCAGCTCCTTCACATTCCTAGGTGCGGCCCATTTAACCATGGCTTCTATCTTTGTTGATCTTTCGCCACACTCTCTGATGAAATAATGTGGCCTAAATATTCATTTGATCCGCTGCAACAAACTTCCAGTAATATCCTGCACCGCATGTCTGGGGTTTGGTTCGGTTTGGTTCGGTTTGGTTTGAGCTCCAAACTGAACTGAAACACCTCTAGCCACGTATATAAGCAAACACAAAGAGAAATTAAGAGTAACAGACTACTCGGTCTTTCCTAACAAACAATATTCCTAAAAGGCCCACAACAGATGGAAATACCAACTAACTCTCAGTCACTCCCCATTTTATTCCTTCGTGAGTACGCTTTTACTATTGGGGTCTCAAGCGGTATAACATCTTTAATGTTTGGGATGGCTATAATAATTGTCGATACCAATATGTTATTTCATTTCTTTTCTTCTGTTTTTTTTTTTTTTTTTTTGAAAAACCAACAATTATGCTGTTTCTTGTTTTAAACAAACATACCTGATGAATCTCATTTCTTCAACACTTGTACGTGGTTGTTGATTGAGAGAATCAAGTTTAACCACAAAATTTTAATTTGAACTTGAATAAGTGGGGAAGCTAGTAATCTTTCCGGGTACACATATAATGTACACATACGAAGAGAAATGGTGTAGAAATATGATGAAATGTTTAAGAAAATAGAGTTTTTATTAAGAAAAGTAGGCGAAGTAAGGCACCGAGGTGTGCACCTCGAAGTGTTGAGGTGTGCAACTCAAGCGGCTTCGTTAAGGAAGACAAGCTAGGTGCAGGGGAGCAAATGCTGCAAATGTTGACATTTCTACATCAAGGTGTTTTATTTATTTATTTTTCCTTGCTAGATTATGCGACACTTTTTTGGCACAGAAGTAAATGTTATTTTCTTTCAAAACTTTAAGGATACAATATAAAGAAAACCAACAATCAGCATGCGTTTAAGCATAAATAAGCCCAAGTTATGTATTAATAGAAGTTTAATGCTCTTGAGAATTGGAACTTCAAAAGAGAAAACGAAATACTGTCCTCTGTTCCTATCAATAGTACTATCTAGCATTGAAATATGGAATGCACGAGAAACTTTGTAAATTTGAAGTGCGAGGTTTGGTTGGTAGGGCTTACTTATAGTTCTTTTGTTTCCTTTTCAGATGGTTGATGCTTTTATGGCAGTCAGACCCCTTCCAAATATGTTCGACTAAAGAACTCATTCATTGAACCACTATTTACTCTTTAAACCAAGAGGCCACGATTGGATGCGACACGATGGGATACGGGGATCCTTTATGAATTTGAGGGTTTTCTCTCTTCCTTACAACATTAACTTTGTAGAACCTATATTTACCCAAATTTTGTATTATTAGGGAAAAACAATGCATTTTGGCAGTAAATGTTTGTAGGTGTTTTGGGGGAGCCATGGAGCCTTGTTTTTGTTTTTTGGTATTGAGAATTGGGCAAGAGTTTGTTTGATTTCAGCCAAAGAAAAAGTAAACTATAAATTAAAGATTCTATATAATGACACTATTGAGTTTTCCGTTTGAGAGGACATACAAAAATGGAAAATGATTTTGTTGGTAGGTTCGGTAATGGTATACAAATTGTCAAGTGATTGCAAATTGATTGGCTATTAGTATTTTTAACCTGGATCTTTTTATTAAATGCTTTCAGTTTGTTGTGATAAATGTCTATTAATTAAAATTTTAAAATTTTAAAATAATTTTAATGCTAATTTTTCCGATCATTGTCAAAATTAATTTAAAATTTTCCAAATTTTAATAAAATTGATGTAATTGTAATAGGAACCCATTGACGAATAGTTTGAATTGGATTGATTTGATGTGTTTGAATTGGATTGGTTTACTTAAAATTACTTTTAAATCTTAATAGGAACGATTAGAATATAAATGATAGATTTGGATGTTTCTTTTTGAATTAAATTAAAATTAAACTCAAAACTTATAAGCTAACCTTATAATAGTGAAAAGTCAAGTTAGATTTTGAAGTTCAAAGGTTGAATAGTGAAAGATTTGATAGTGTTGTAGTATCACATGAAGATGGTCAAAGTGAGATGACCTGTCGTAGGTGATATTTTAACAGTTTTGTTATGTTTTTCTTTTATTATATATAAAATTTGACTATTTCTACTATAACTTTAATAACAAATTTATATATATATATATTATGTTTGTTCAAACAAGGAACTACCTACTTTTTAGGTAGAAAATTTGTCTTATTTTCTCAAATTTATTTTGTAGGTTAAGTAATTCCACTTGTCTAAGGGCATGTAATAAAATTCTGGGAGTTTTTAATATAAGCTCTCTAAATTTGAATCTTAAAATCCTCATGCTGAAAATAGTTCTTTTTTATCCTAATCTTTTTGTTTTAACTTTCGATGAGGAATTTATTTATTTGTTTGTTTCTTACTTCACACAAACGCTCAATTCTAAGGTTAGAAGATAGCCATGATCACATTTTTTATTATCATAAAGTTCTCCCATCAGTCCATCTATTCAATCATCAAATGCAAGTTGACAGTCGGGACCAAATCACGACTAAACAGCCAACTGTATTGGTCCAGTTGGGTGAGTTTAGTTTGTACCCATAATTGTTATGGCTTTGTCTTTCAATGTTTATACATTTTCATTTTTGTTGTTCTTATAAAATATTATAAGAGTGGTTGTCCCATCGAAAATAATTAGTAAAGTGATGAACTCCAAACACTATAAAAGAAGCTTATGACTTTGATTATAATTGTCATAGTTGGAAACACTTTAATGGTGAAAAGTAAGAAGTTACAAAATATAAGAAGTTGTGAACTACTGAGGTCTCAAATATAAAAAGTTGATAAGGTATAAAATTGATTTTTTTAGTGGTGGGATTCGCAAACTTCTTAGGCTAAACAAAGAGTGTGGAGTTCGTAACTTCCTACTTCCAAAATCATAGTACCAAACACACCCTAAGTCTTTTTTATTATCAGTTTGAGAATAGGATTAGAGGGTGTAATTAACCGAGAATTATTACATAGAGTTTTCATGTAAATTGTTGTGTTTCTTATTTGAATTTATCTATTATTATTTTTTCTCTAATTCTTGAGGTAAGTAGTGGAGAATCTTTTTTCCAACACAATATACATTACATCATCTTTTGAAGATTTATGTGCAATTATGAGCTTTTTATCATGGACAAAAATTTTCAAGTCAGAAATTCATTATAAAATTTAGTTAAAATACATTTCAAATCTATTTTAAATATATTTATTTTGTTTTTAAAATATACTTATTTTCAAAATAAAACATTTGGATAAAGTTGATTCAAACACAAACATAATGTTTATAGATGTCATCATCTATAGATTCGTAATCTTGACCTAATCATCTTCAATTCATTGCCTCTTAGAGGCCAATGATCAATCTTCAATATTGAGAACTATATTGTGAATGATCATATGGTTGTGTGCGTGTGGGACTCAATTTGAGTGCTCTTTGTTATAGATATCAGTTCAAACTAATAAAATAAAATATTAATATTAATTCACATTTTACGTATTGGTGGTCATCAATGTTTTAATATTTAGGTAGTTTTAAAGTTAAATTTTCGTAAATATAACAAAATACTAAAATATTTACGGTTTGTGTAACAAAATTTAAAAGTCTATGAAGTCGGTCATTTTTTTTTAAATATTTCCTGTTTCCTTCCTTTCCATCGTCTTTTTCTCTTCTTCTTTCATAATTTTTCTTTTGTTTTTTTTAAACTGTTATTTGGTTCAATATCGTGTAGAAAATATAAAAGATCTATTTTTTTTGTTTTTATAAATTGTTGTTTAGTTGTTTAAGTTAAATATAAGATATATTGAAAAATATCGTTTGGATATTGATACATTTAGATTTTGGTAGCCAAATCTAAACGATCGTGTACAAAAAATAGTCAAATCTAAACGACCGTGTACCAAAGAATCTTTACAAAAAATCGTTTAGATGATCATGTAGCAAAATGTAAAACTTCCAATAATTGTAAACAATAAAAAAGTCTTTAAGAAATCGTTTAGATTTGTCTACCCAAATCTAAATAATTAAATCTTAACGATCGTGTATCAAACAATAACCAAATCTAAATAATCGTATACAAAGGAATCTTGAAAAAAAAAATCGTATGGATTTGGATAGCCAAATCTAAACGATCAAATAGAAAAGAATAGCCAAATCTAAATGATCGTGTAGCCCAATCTAAAAATTTGTTACAAGATCGTGTACCAAATATATTAAGCACGTAAGTGATTAATTGTGTTCACATGATATTTTTTGTACTTTTCATTGTGGGACTGTGAGACTTTTTTCGTTTTCGAAATTGTTTAAATATTTTACTGTTTTGTTATATTTTTTTAAAAAATCCTAGTTGAGAGTATAAAAATAATATTTAACCCATTATTTAAAGAATATACAAAAAGCATAATCTAGTTAATGCATATTAATTGCTTTGGACATGGACAACTAAATATGATCGAACTTATACACAAACTATTCACACACTCATTTCAAACTTGGAGGATTAATTTGAATCAAATTCAAATATTGGCAGATAAACATGTCACTTTTGAAACCATAAACTTTATCTAGCAACAACTTAATCTATACAAATTTTTAAATTTGTAACAATTTAATTTCGATCATTAATCATTTTTTTTTTTGTTTTTTTTGTTTTAAATTAAGTCTATATACTCTAAACCCTAAACTTAACTTCAAACTTTCTTCCTTTGTTATTTATATTCTATCAATTGTTTAAAAAATCAAACCAAATTTAGAAAACTAAAAAAGTTACTTCCAAAAATGTTGTCTTTGTTTTTTAAATTTGGTTAAAATTAAGTTCAAAAGAAAGATACAAATCATTATAAGATATAAAGAGGAAATAAACTTAATTTAAAAACAAAAAAACAAAATAATTACCGAATTTAGTCGCTAACTTTTAAAATTGTAAAAAATCAATTCACATTATAAAAAATTCCATGAAAATCAATTGACAACCTATACAGAGTAACAACTTAATTTTTATAGTTTATAAATACATTTCGTCATCTACACATTAATTTAAGATAAATTTCACTAAGTTTTTAGTAGCATTTTTCATGTACCGAACGTAAATCATTACAAATTTAAAGTATAGTAACTAAACCACTACATATTGAGACTAGGTTATTATAGAATTGAAAGCACGTGACAATTCAATTGTAAAAAACAAACTAAAATTACAACTATATATAAAAATTTAGTCTCTATAATTTAAAATTAGAATTGATTTCTTTTATACTTTGATAAAATACTCATAAATAGTCTCTAAGGTAGAGTCTATGCGTAGAGATTTGATTAGACTATATGGACTATTTATGTGGTTTTACTTTATTTTCAAATCCTACCGATGAAATTTATAATAATGAACATATTGTTACATAAAAGTGTAGGGGTCCAAAAGTGTTAGTTCTAAAAGTCCAAGAATCATATATAGAAATTATGTAACAACGTGTGAAATCTTACAAACGGAAAATATATTGAGAAAAGAGAAGATCGAAATTAAAAAAGAAGAAGTAAAGTTGAAGAGACTTGAGAATGTGAGCAAAAGAAAAAAAAAAAGAAAGTTAGAGAGAGTTGATTATTACTTGGTTTGGTTTGAAGAGGAAAAGAAATATGTTTAGAAGTGAAAAGTCTAAAAGGGATCGGTGTGGTTAAGATATTTGATGCCAACCGTTGTTGAATTTGTTATTTCATTCCTTTTATTGCCCCAACTCCTTCTTCTACCATCACTATTTATTAGCCCATACTTCTTGACTCTAATCTTTTTATTCTTTTTTTTTTTTTTTACATTTAAACGCTCTCCATCCCTTTACTTTTGATTTTCGTTCGTTTTAATTCAAGTTGAAGTTGAAAGAGTATAGGGATTAAACTAAATATTTTTGTAAGTACAGAAATCAAAGTGAATAAAAACTAAAATTAAAATATAAGAACTAAAATAATATTTAAGGGGGTGTATGGGGTAATGAGTAAATTATTATAGTTGAATTCTAATATTTTAGGTTTGAAGCGTAGATTATTTTAGTTTAAGTTACAATAATATGTATTTGTAGTGTATATTATTTTAGTTTGAGAAAAAAAATAGTAATCACTACCGTAGTTAAGTGAGAATTTTTAAATAGTATATACTGTAGCCATATGTGGTTATTTTAGTCTTGAATAATCTTCGTCCCAAATGTCCCCCAAATACTATTTTAACCATGTATAAAGTCAGAAGATCAAACCTCTATCTTGAGTATATGCTTCATATTAGTTGAGTTATATTGATTTTGTGTTGGTGTTTAGGGAAAAATACCCTTTTGGTTTGTGCGTTTTAAGAACTAGTCTAATGTTTCAAATATGTTAGTTTAATCCCCCAAGTTTTCAAGAATAGATTTAAAGTGTCCCTCAACTAATAAATTTATTAAGAACAATTTATGTCTGCGGTAATTAAGCGTGGATGAGAATAACTCTATTTATCCAATTACATGGACAATAATGGAAGCAGAAACAAAAGATAGTTGGACTTGGTTCCTTCAACTACTAGAGATCGACATTGGATCATTCATGATGAAAGGAATCACTTTCATATATGTCAACAAAAGGTACTATATCATTTGCAAAAAAATTCAAGTTTGAAAACATGATGCGCTACTTCTCGCTTTTGTTTGATTTTATGTTATTATTTTACCCTTTAAACAAGGATTAGTTTCGACGTTTGATGACTTTTTTCCAAGCGTTAATCCTAGATTTTGTGTTAGACATTTGTACACCAATTTTCAAAAGGCGTTTAAGGAATTATATGATCTTAAGAATTGCCTTTGGAATGCTTCAAGAAGTACCACAATGTCATGTCCCGTCCCAAATGTCACACAGCGCGACCAAATGGAGGGCGTGCCGCCTAGACATTCAACGCATACTTCTCGCGAGATGATGCACTGAAAGCCTAATAAGCAAAACAACTCTTCTTCTTCTTTCTTTGCAAAGCTCTTCCATTGAACCTTTGTGACCTTTATATTGCAGCAGAAAAAAACTCTTCAACTTAACTTCGTCGCTTAACACTTTTAGAAACACAACTTAACTTTAACTCTTAGGCGACGACTCAAGGAAATATAATAATACAACAGAATAACTTAAACTTCTTCTCTTTATTAACTCGATAATTACAGAAGTTATAAAATACAAATTACAACTCTTATACTAATTTACTTTACATAATTTAAAACAAAGTCTTATCTTCTCGCGTCCTTCTTCTTTCCACCTAGGGTGCAACACACCTTCCTTCATCCACTATCTAGTGCTACTCTCTGTAGCGATATTTGGGAGCATTAGACTCTGATCCCATCCTTGTTCCTTTTTGGTCATCTTCAATCCAACCCAAGGACATCCCCCATGATCTTCCTTTCCTTTCTTTGTCGCTTCAATTGCTTCTTTGAGGCGAGGGTACTTAGAGTTGTGAAGTTCTCTTTCCCTTCTTTACCTCAATCGCCCAACAACCTCAACGTAGAAGACAATCTTCAGGGCTTCCTTTCCCTACCTCAGTTCTTCAATTCTTTGGCTCTCGCCTTCCCACTGAACTGAGTTTTGAGCGTTAAGAAGCGGTATTCTTACCAATCGGCTCCTTAAACACATTATGAGAAGCCATGACTAGCACGCCATGTAAGACTATAAAGTAACTCGACCTTCCCTCCTTAACTTAGCTACAATGCCTTAGAACCAACCTTCGCATGACCTCAAATCCTAACAACCTGAGGAAGAAAAAACTTAAAACATAAATCAAACGAACTTAGTAAGTAATGAGCTTTAAGAAAAACCTTTTAGGGAAAAATGTATAAACAGAATCCATAAACAATAAGGTCAAACCACATTAGATAAAGAATATCACATCAACCACAACGAATCAACAACCGCATAACGAGATTATTTTTCAACAAGCTCAACTCTGAGACCTAAGATTCTCCCCTTGCCTAGAACTAGGATTCACAATCAACCAGGTTCTACAAGTTACCTTAGGTTTCGACCAGCGCCTCTTCATATTCAATCTTTCTCAGACCTGAGAGTCACACTCAACCAATATCTCATCACAAACTAGCTTAGACTTGGAATTCTTCCCTCACCAAGACCAGGAATTCACACTCAACCAGCGTTATGCGAGTTACCTGAGATTTTCATTAGTGTCTAGCCTCAAGAACACATCACAACTCACCTTGAGCTGAAATTCTCCCCTCGCCTAGACCTGGGATTCACACTTAACCAGCATTCTGTGAGTTATCTGGGATTTTCTTCAACGTCGTGCGATAGATCAAACCATACTTCAACACGCAAACCACAAATACAACAAGGAATCAACAGTCCATAGCTTACTTTTAGCACAAATTATCACAGAATAATAAGACATCTCATAAACGTAATCACAAAGGAAAGAATACTCACAAAATCCCTTTTTATAAAACTTCTCTTTTCCAAATCGAGAATCATAAACAACAATTTAGAAATCACATTCGAAAACTGATTTGCCATTCACAACCGTTTATAAATCACATTTTATCACTTTCATAAGAATACTCATATTCATACATAGAAAGCATTTAATCATTCACTGGAGAACATTCATAGTTCTTATTTAAAATATAGAAAACGTTTAGTCAAACACAAACATTTATTTTTACAGAATCACTCACACAAGATACTTACCCTCAACTTCTTCCTTTTCAACGTCTGGCTTTCTCCTCTCGTCTGATAGTTCCTTCAACTGCCCATTCAACATTCAAAGCTTTCTCTTCTCACTTTCATTAGAAAATCTAACATTTTCGAAAAATAATCTTCTTTTCTTTCCTTTGGCTTTTGGCTCTATTTATGGTGGCCTTTCACCTCTAGAGGTCACTTCCATGCTTTACACATGTCACCTTACTAACACGTCGCGCCATGCTGCTAACCCGAATTTGACACGTAGTTTATCCGTCAGTGGCAATTTGACTTTTCCTTGTGTCTTCTTGGAAAGCTAAACTCTTAAATTGCCCAACTGTCCTTTTCTCTTCCTGAAATGTCACCGTTGTTTCCTTTCTCCCAGTGAGTTGTCAAGTCACATTGACAAGACATTTACTTCCTCGCCTCATTCTCTTGGGCATAGATAAACTTCTTCTCACAATACCATGCCAAACACCTCGCTCTTGGTGTCCAACACATGCTTCTTTCTCACCTGCTAGCTGTTCTTATCACGTCACTTACCTTTACGCGATAGAACCTTGGACTTACACTTTTCTCTTCACATCACCTATTCTTTGTTCACATCCTTTCTCGTAGATCAGGACCTCACAACAAGGTCCGAGTTTGAAAAGTGGATGGAGGATATGAAAAAAGTAGATGTTAATGCTTACCAATATTTGAATAACATTACTTTCAAAGTATTGGTCAAAACATTTGTTTGAAACAAAGTCTAAATGTAACGCCCGAGATTAGAAGGGAGCATGAATGAACCGATATCACATCTGTTGGCCCTATCTTTAGTGTTTAATAAAAGAGATTTCTCCAAGGGCATGTATATGTTCTTCACTTTCTCCCTTCCATATGCAGAAAATAGAAAATTGTAAAAAATGGAGACAATCAGAATCTAGTAATAGTAAGAAGAAAGAAGAATGATGAGTATCCATGGAAGTGAGGCCCTGTTTGTGGAAGAAAAATAGGGAAGAAGAAAATAGAATAGAAACTCGTTTCAAGAAAGAAATAAAATGAAAAAAATTCTACAACACAATAGACTAACAAGTCTAGACCAGAGTTTAGGTTGAGCATAGACAAGATGTTGTTGCACTTCTCCCTTTTATCTCGCTCTATGTACCTTTTCTCGCGTAGTTAAATTACGTACTGATTAGCTCGCCAAGTTGATAAACGTCTAGTGGTGAGAATGCAAAGCTTCAAAACAAAAATTAGTTAGAAGATGGCTGAGTCATGGATTACGCTCTCTTTAAGATGTTTTGCGGCTCTACTCCTTTGTGCAAACAGAATTATTGCTTCGTCGTCTCCAAGATAAAACAACCTTTGTTCTTCTATTGATTTTACACCGAAATCAATTAGAATCTCAACACTCAAATAACACTCACAATTACTCGATAAACTCAAAGAAGAAGTTTTAGAGAGAGTATTTCTTGCTTATGAAAATTTCTCGCTCATACCAAATGAAAGAATGAGGAAAGTATATTAGTGTGGTGAGATCAATATAATAGACCGTTGGAAGTTAATTTTGAGAAATTAATTTGTAACCTTTTTATTTATGGAGGAGGTATGTTGACTTATTAAATACTAAACGATAATAAAATGTTTGATTCTTTTAATCATGTGATAAAGATCATGACTTTAATTTTTCTCATAATGTTTGATCATCTCGTCTAGGATGTCAACATATGCGATGAGTTATAACCTCTCGCATAGCTCATGTTATCGCATAGTCATGATCAATATTAAATAGAAGACTTTCAAGTTTTCATTCGCATAGCGTTTGAAACATAGCTATCGCATAGCTTAGTCTTTTCGTATCACATAAAAAATTAGCGTTTTTGAATAAAAATAATAGTTTTTAAAAATAGAAAACAAAAAAAATTGATACGGAAAGAAGAAGAAGGTGAAGGAAGTGTTTGTATATGTGAAGGAGTTTTAATTTCAATGTCAATGTCCTGCGATGTTTCACGCTGTAGGGATTTGCCTCAAAGAAGAATTTGAAAGCCCTCTCTTCTTTTTCTTTTTCTACTAATTAATTCTTTCATTTTGTTTTTCATTTGTTTTTTTTCAATTTGCTGGTAAAAGATTGTATTTAGTAAACCAATCGACTTGGTTATTTTTTCGTTA
The DNA here is from genome assembly GCA_025688845.1 of Cucumis hystrix. Lineage (NCBI taxonomy): Eukaryota > Viridiplantae > Streptophyta > Magnoliopsida > Cucurbitales > Cucurbitaceae > Cucumis > Cucumis hystrix. Next base: position 5,392,964 of record CM046892.1, on the reverse strand, counting down.
GTAAACCAAGTTAACTTAGAGCATTTATACTATTTAGCAAATATAGAGAAAATTGTCTGTTTTGAAATTTTAGGGATCAAATCGAATTGAACTTCAAACTTTAGACCAAAAGTGCATTTTGCCCTTAAAAATATGATGCACCCAAGATGACTTTGGAAAAAATATTAATTTTTAATTTTTTTCCATATCTTTCTCTTCTCTCTCCTCTTCTTTCACTTCTCTCTTTTCTCCTCTCTTGATCTCCACCCTTGTTTGTTTTTCAATTGAAGAAAGATGTTGAGACAAAACCTCTTAAATTCTACGAGAATAGGCATAAATATAACAACAAAGAATAACCATAGACAAAAAGAAAAAAAAATGCTACTATGTGAAACTTTATTATAATCACATACAATATTTTTCACCTTCCAATCCCGAATCACAAAATCACTTTCTTTAAAGCTTTTGATTATTTACATCCTTTTCACTCTCAAATTAGAAAACTAGAAAAATATAAAAGAAAATTTAGTTTGAATACACGAAAGTTCTTTTTCTATAAAAGGAGCCATCCTACGAAACAGCCAAATGTGGGATTCCCACCTCCCACATCTTGCCCGAACTCAACACACAATATTTTTGATATCTTTCTTTTTCACTTCAGTAGTGAAGAACAATGATCATATTGATACAACATAGTTTTAATTATTAAATGAATAGCAGAGAGAGGAGGAAGAAAGAGGAGAGTAAGGAGGGAGAGATGCCCAAAAATGATATTCTTTTTCAAAGTCACATCATATGTTTTTAATTAAGTTTTATGTTTAAATTTAATGAATTTATTAATTGAGGGACCTTTCTAACCTAATCTTGAAAATCCACTTACCAAAAGGATTTTGCTTTTGCAAATAAAAGTGTTTCCTTTTATACATTTTTCTCAAACTTCTATAACTTGGGCCTAATTTTAATGTTTTTAATTCATTAACTTTACACATCATATCCTAAAATGATAACGGTAAAGTGTGATGTATTTTCATTTTCACAAAATTACTTTTATTTCTTTTTTTTATTTAGTCAAATTCCTATGTATCAAAACATAAAAATTAAAAAAAAAACAACAAATTTGACAAAATATTTATTGCAAAATTTTTAGATTCTATCAATAATAGACATTAATAGCTATTGATATATTTCTATCCGTGACACTAATAGACAGTGATAGAAGTCTATTGATGATTATCATTAATTGAATCCAAAATTTTGCTATTTTATTATTTTTAAAAATGTCCCTATATTATCGTCAACTTGGTTAATAAATTGAGAATTAATCATAATATTAAACTTAATTTTTTTTCCCTAAAGAAACTGTGATACTTTTCAATTTTATTATAACATATTTGGGTTCAAATTCATATTATCCTTAATTCGAGTGATGGTTTAGAACCCATCTTAAAATTGAAAATTCAATAGACTATTTAAACTTTGATTTAAAAAGTTACTTAAAAACTAACTTAAAACCTAATATTTTAAAATTTCCACTTAAAAATAATTCCCTTGATTAAATTTTACATAGATTCATAAATCTTAAACTAAAAAAATTAATTAAAGTTGATTTTATTTTAATTTAAATTAGAAGATTAATCTGTGTTTTGATTTCTCAACCATCACATTTTTAAATTACCCACATGATTCATAATCATTATTTCTCAATGAATCTTAATAAAGAGAATAATTTAAAACCAAACTAAAAAAAAAGTTGTTCGTCCTAAATAAAAATTTTGGTAGCCTTACCATATGAAACACTCAATATATATATTTTGGTACTGTAACCTTAGGGCCAAGGAACAATAATACTTACTTTATCTTTTTTAATAAAAAAGACCTAAGGAAGAAGTGTTCTTTTGATTATTCATTTACTTGTCAATGTGTAAAAAATGATTAAAATTTAATGCATGTGGGAGTGGACTTGGACTATAGGCCTATAATTATTATATATAGACACTTGCACATTTTAACCATTTGATTTCTTTGCAAATATAATCTCTATATATCAAACTTTTATGTTCATACTATACTCCCAACATTTTAGCTTTATTTAACTTTTAGTTTTTCAAATTCAAAAGTTTATTCCAATTCCAACATTTAAAAGAAACCACTGTTTTAAACCCTACATCTTTAAATATTCTATTTCAATCTCTAAATTTAATAGAAAACGTAAATTTAACCCATCTCAATCAATATATGTGATAAAATATCAACATTAACATAAATGTACGATATTATTTTATGAAAATTTTGATGAAAATATTCTAAAATAATATTGCTAATAGTCAAAAGAAAATTTTAGAATTAGTTTAAAACTTTTATTATGATTTTTAAACAAGTTAACACATTTATATTTTATTATTTCTAAGAGTTCTATCTTAGCATTTTACCATTATATATATATTTTATGTTTGGTGAATTTTTCTATGATATAATAAAAAACTCACTCCAATCATATGATCTATTTTATTTTTTTCGTAATAATAACATGTCAATTATTGCTATCTTTTTCGTTTTCTTTTTTCTTATAAAATGGCTTAAAAGTAGTTAAAAGGACTAAAAAAGTGTAGACATTTAAATGAAACTTGAACATAACATCTTTGTGAAAAGGTGGAAATTTTGTAGAGAATATATAACCATGGGATTTTGAAATTAATTAAAGAAATGGGAGAGGGAAATTATATATTAAGTTATTTATATATTAAAAGAATGAGAGCAAAATTGAAATATTCGATTCAAACTAAAAGACTTGGACTGAGTTTTTTCTTCAATAATATATATATATAAAAGAATAGAAAAAGACTTTTGTACACGTCTTAGTCATAACCTATTAAATGAATGATGAAAAATAACAAAAACCATGGAATAATTTTGTATTATTCTAACTTCTTTATTATATTAATAATAATAATGTCAGTGGGGCCATGTGATGTTTTCAAATTGATAAAATTTTCAAATGATTTTCCCAAGAATTAAACATGAAATTTAACCTCAATTTAAGTTTTTAGAGTCCAAATTAATAAGCATAAAAGTCTCTTCAAAGATCCAACTAAACTTTTGAATGAGTTACAAAATTTGTGATAAGAGTATTGGGTGAGATTTCATGTGTATGTATATATATATAAATGAAGGTAATTGGAAAGACAAAACCCACAACCTTTTTTAGTGTATTAGGTTGACTTTTCATAATGCATTCAATGTTTAAAATGTGGAAGTAAATAGAAATGTGTCGATTTTAATCTTATAAAAATGTAAATGAAAATTATATCGATGAAATATCATTTTTCATAGAGTTATTGAAAAAAATAAAAAACTTTGAAAAATGATGAATTAAAAAATACCTATTTTATACCGTTTAAATACTTTACATCCACATATATCAACATTTGCTAGGAATATAAAAGAATATTGATGTACATGTGTTGACATGTTGAAAAAAAATCATGTAAATATTGACAAGTCGAAAGAAATTCAATACTATAATTGTAATATCGAACACATAGAAAAAAAGAGTAAAAACAAAAAAGAAAATATTCCATCGATTAATTATTTGATTTTGAACCATATTAAGCTTATTTGAAATAAATATTAAACAATCATGAAGAAAAAATACTTTATTTTTATCGACTCAAGCATAGCTCAACTTATCTTGAACATATATATATTAAAAGTGAGATGGTGTAGAAAAAGAAAAAAGAGGTTTATTTTAAATTTATATTTGGGTTGGGAAGTAGACACAAAAATCACATGGGGAAAATGGTTAATGGGGACTTAGGTAGGGAAAAAGGTGCAGTTGGCCCTGTGGGGTTCATTTTCATTTTCCATTATTATACAAATTTTGAGAGAGATCAGCTACCAATTGTTGAAAATTTGGTGGCCTTCATCTTCAATTCCATTCATTTAAGATTTGTTTTCACCTTCAAATTCCAAAATCCCACATACCTCTTTCACCTTTCTTCTTATGCTTTAATAATAACAACAACAACAACATGCCTATAATCACAAAAGTTCCAATATCATATAATATGTAAACTTGGTGTGTTAATGTCACATCCATCTAAACTTTAGACACATCTTCACATATACATCTTTCATTACAATTTTTCAAGTTTTACATCATTACCTTGCCAACTAATATTGTTCAAAGAATCAAAAGATCTTATATATGTTCACGTCAAGATAAACCTTTTGAATCTTTTGAAATAGTTTAGTATGTTTGTAAAATTGACTCTTAATTAAAAATATATTTCAATTAGCTTAGGCAAAAAGTGAAAAGAAAAACAACACTAAGGTTTTGATAATATTGTGTGTTAATTAAAAGTTTAATGTCTCAATTTCCCTTTATAATTTTAGAAGCAAGTTTTTTGTTTTTTTTTAAATGAATTAATTGTAAAACACAATGTTTATTTATAAAATAATTTTCAAAAATAAAAAAAACAGAAAATAAATGAGATTATCAAACAACTAACACTAACTACTAAGTTGTTTGATCCTATAGTGCTTTGATGATTTATTTTCAAAATTATATAGCTGGGATAAAAGTTTATTATTATGATTATTATTTATGTAATTAAACTTCTTACACCATAAGAATGGATGTCTATGTAACACCCCAAAACTATTAGGTTATTTTTGTTATCATTTTATTTTGTTTAATTTTGGGTATTATTTGTGAAATTGTTTTAATTTGTGGAGGAGTAAGAATAATTATATTATGGAATGATATAATTATTAAGGTAAAATATAAAAGAGGTGATAGAAGGGTTATTAATGAAGAGAGAGGGAAAATTAAATAGGAATAGGGAAGAGGAATAATAATAATATATTTATTATTAAATAGGACTCATTGGATTGTGTGCACTTCATCTTCTTCTTCCCTTCACGATTAGAACCCTAGCCGCCGCCCTTTCACTGTGCACCTCCGGCCGCCGCGAATCTCACGATCGACGCAGCCTCTGCACGACGACGATCGCCCGGACGAAGCCTTCTCCGCCTCGCTTGCTTCACCAGTGTCTAAGCCGATCGTGTGCGTTTCCTTCAGTTTCGAGCCTAAGTCGCGCCCCTTCACCAAGCCGCGTGAGCTGCCGTTGACGTCTGAGCTGCGTCCCTTCGTCGAGCCACATGAGCTGTATTTCGTTGGATCCAAGCCGTGCCGTGTAAGCCGTACGCAAGCCGCGCGCCCGAGCCGACTACCCTGCCGAGCCGTTCCTTGTTTTGGAGTCACTTTGGTGAGTTTGGCTAATATTGATTGTGTTGGTACTCCATTAATTACCTATTTTGTCCCAAATGAATAAAGTTATGGATTTAAGTGGATCTATGTTTTCTTGAAGGAACAAGTATAATTGGAGGAACTGAGACTGTGAATTGTTCCATTTAGGGTTGTGTTGGATTCAACCCTAATCTTGGGGTAAGCTTGGATAAGTTTGGTTGCTTAATTAAACAGTAGGGTGATAGTTGACAAAATTATTAATGTTAATTTTGTTTATGTTTAGGATTGAGTATTGGGAGGATTGACTGTCAACCAGTGAATTATTTTAGCAGATCTCCTGGTAAGAGATTTTTCCCCCTTTTGATTGAGATGCAGCACCGTTGGTGTATGATATGATTATATGTTATTTTTTTAGTTATGTGTGTTTGAGCTAAGATGTTGGTATTATGTTGAGCATGTATAGCCTATAGTGTTCTGTTGGTCTGCCGGTTAGAGTCGTACCACGAGGTTCCCCTATATATGTCTGTGTAGTTATTGAGACGCGATTCGACGGGATCACTTACAGCCTGACTCTCCTTTAGGGTGTTTCCTTCGGGTTCACCGAGAGCCCAGTTCAGTCCCGGTGGGACTACTGGATAGTGTGCGTTCGGGAGCACCATAGCGCGTGGTACTTTATTACAGGACTCTAACAAAGAGACTAACAACACATAGTGAGACTAAATATGAGGCTCTTACTGAGTATAAATTTATACTCACTCTTTTTAATGTTAAACTTTCAGGTAAGGGGAGAGGCAAGAGCAAGCTGACGAATGATAAGAAGTGACCGTGGATCCCCATAGGGAATAGTTCAGTTTTTCCGCATTTATGTTTTAGTAATTATATCTTTGGTTTATTTTAGAACTTCAATTATTTTATGGGCCCGAACTAGTATTTTGATTTATCACTTTACTTACTTATTTATTTTTATTATTTAATTTTTTTTTTCTCAACTTATAAATTTAGTTTAATGTTAAAAAAAAAAAACTATACTTATTTAAAAATTAATGACTTCAACTTATAGAAAAGTTGGGTCATTGCAGTCTAACCATAAACAATAAGTCTCTAATTTTTCAATGTATATAATAAATACTAAAGCTTCATCTTATGATTATATATTATATTTCAACTCTCTACTAAACTTATTTTTTTGTAATAAAAAACACAGTAGACTTATAAAACAAATACTATTAATTAATTAAGTTGTTCCCACCAATATATATATTTGAAAGACATGACCTTTAAATAATAATTTTCATAATTCATTATATTCTACAGCATGATCCATTTTTTTGCTCATATGTTTCTTTGTAATGATTTTTATTTTTTCAAAAAAAGAAACATTTATGTCAATGTGCAAATTCACACATCCACTTAGATTAGATGTATCTTCTTATTAACAATTTGGATGAATTCATCAATAATTTGTACATATTAGAAACCAATCTTAATTTTCATATTCTAGAAAAGGATTTTTGAGTTTATTTAAATATATATATATATATTAAATTGATATACGTTCAAATAAAGTATTGCACCTAAAGATTAAAATTAAACAACTAAATCCTTTTTCTTATTCAATACAAAACATTTAATTTCAAAGTTAATTATAAGACTTCAACACAATGGATCATGGTTGCTTAATTTGTTTACTTCTTAAATATAGACATATCCATTTTGTTTTAATTTTTTTTCTTTGATATTTTCTCAATTTGATATCCAAGAGAAAAAACATTATCTAGATAAAATCCAATTTATATTTATTAAGAGAATTTGAACATAGATCAACTACAAGTTAAATAATTAAATATTATTGACTAGATCAAAAGATAGATGTTTGAATCATATCACTTTCTTTTCCGTATTGTTGAACTCAAAATCGGACAATTCAATTGTCTATATTTATTTTCTTTAATTTCTTTGTACAACAATAAAATTGAATAAAAATAGAAAGAAAAGGAAAAGGTCACAAAATCTTCTTCACCCAGTACACAACCAATATACTTACATTATATTTTCATATATATATATATATATACTCATGAATTTAAGTAAATTAAGTTCTCAATCAAAATGTTCTTTTGAGGTCCTTAAAATCTAAAGAATCAATACATTCTAACCTATCCCTATGAAGATTATTCAAGAGTTTTAACAGCTCTGTTGCTTTCTCCTTTGTCCATTCACTACAACCAACTTGCAACAACAACAAAAGCTTTTGAAATGCTCCCACTTGAAGTGCTTCTACCTTAATCCCTCCATCTTCTTCCTCTTTACTCTCATGCTTTACAAGCTTCCAAACAATGCACACCGATAATTCGGTGGCTAAATCCGATACTCTAAGTATCTTTTTCACGATCACAGGCATCGTTAGAGCATGGCCATACGCCTCTTCTCTTCCTTGTTTGGTCTCGCAAATGCCGTCGAACGCTCCCAGCGCTCTCTCACATACGCTTCTCTCGGCGTCAACTAGGGTTTCGAGTAGCAACGAGACCAACCCCAGTTGAAGAAGTTCTTTTGTGAATCTCTCCCGATTGGAAGAAGAAGAAGTTGAGGCTATAACATGATATGTTATGAAAAGTGAAGCTTTTTTTGAAGATGAGCAAATTGGATCTTTTATGAGCTTAATAAGACCCTCTAATGCTCCTTGGGTTTCACCTAATTCATCCACTTTTTCTGGGTATGATGAAATTATCTCTTTCAAAACCAAAACTGAATTTCTTCTTCCTGAAATGTCTCCACCTTTTAAAAACCATACCAATGATTGTAATGAAGTTTCCGATTTCAAGTGTTTAATGGATTCTTCTTGTAGCGGGAACACCACTGTCATGGCTGATAAAATTTCCTCTAAAATTTCCATTCTTTTCTCGAATGTTTCGGGCTTCGAAAACGCTTCGAATATTGATGATAATGTATTACCTGCATTTTTAAAAAAAAAGTATATATAAATAAAAGTATATAAATTGAAGTTTTTTTGTGTGTGTGTTTTTTTTTGTTCCATCAGAGCTAGTTTTAAATTAAAAAGAAAATTAGAAAACATTTAGCAAAAATAATTTACCAACCTGTTCCATTGGCAATAATACATTTCTTGTTCCTTTCACTTTCTTTTCCCAATTTCTTGATCTTCTCCACCATGGACTTGCATCCATCACAATCCCCTCGCCGTGCCGCAGCGGCCATCTTTTCAAGAATTTCCCGAACTTGTGCCGGACTAGCCGGAACCCTCGGGGTCGGAATCCTCTCAATCCCATAAGCTCTATTCTCAACACACCAATCTTGAATCATCTTCCTTATGTTATGATTAGGAATAGAATCAATAGTTTGCAATGGTTGGTTGGTGAAAGGGCAGGTGAAATTCCCTCCTTCAATCCAGGTCTCAATGCTAGCTCGATCATAGGTGATACCGGTCGACAAAGTCACTGGATCTTTCATCAAGTCGAGCGATATCGGGCATCGAAAATGGGTCGGAATCGTCAACTCGATTGTGTCGCTTAGACCACCCCTTGCCATTCGCCGAGTTGCTCTCCGGCGTCTCCAAGAAGAAATCATCATATAAAGTTAAGATGTGAGAAGAAGAAGAAAGTTAATTAATTATAGAGAAGAGATTAAACAGAAAGGGGGATTGGTATTTATATTAGATAGAGAAGTTGTGTGTTTATTTTATTTTATTTTTAGTTTTGGTTGATATGTGAATGGGAATTATTGAAAAAACCACGCGGGGGGAGAAGTTTGAAAGATGAGGGAATTATTATTAAATTTACGAAAAGAAAACAAAGAGGTTTGAAGAAATGAGAAAAATGGAAGAGTTTGAATGTTGACCAAATTAGAGGGAAAGAAGAAGGGAAGTTTGAAATGGTAAAATAAAAAAGAAAGAATTAGAATAAAAAATGGAAGAAATATAAATATAGAATGGATCAAAGACTAAAAAAGATTTTAAAGAATCAAAGATTTTGACGTAAGGGAGGAGATGGCCGTCAACCATGTGGTCGGTGTATGACTCACTCTTTCACTCCAATTTTTTATTTATTTATTTTTTTTTTTTAATGTTTTCTTTTTAAACTAAATTAATCTCATTCTTTTCTCTATGCCTAATTATAAATATTTATATCCATTATCTGTAATTATTTTTAATAACACAACCTTAAAATAATATTTACAAATATCATCTAAACTTTGTAAGTTAAATTAGTTTAGATGTTTTGTAGTTAATCCCAATTTATAAATGAGATTTTCTCTATTTTGAAAATGCTCAAATTTTCAGTTATTTGATACACTTTTCTTAATTAGCCTGGTCGCATATTTTAATTTAGTTTCCATGATTTAGGTAATCTAAATTTATATTATAAATGGATTTTTACCCATATGAAAATATTTGTTTAAATATATATTATTTATTAGATATATATTTTTACAAGATTATTAACTGGGAAAAATTTGAACATATATCGTAATTGTGTAATACCATGATAGAAAACACAATCTCATAATCGTGTAATAAAGTGGAGGGTATGGTCACATTCAATTAGGATGATTTATATGTTTGAACAAGTTATATGATAAACAAAATATGCAAAGGGTTTATTGTTAAGTACAATTTGGAGTAAGAGATTTGAACGTGAGACTTCTTGTTCCCAAGAATACACAGATGTCAGTTAAGTTAAACTCATATTGATAATTATAATATATTAATAATTGGTATGTTAATACTGTAACATCCCAAAACTATTAGGTTATTTTTATTATCATTTTATTTTGGCTTAGTTTTGGGTGTTATTTGTGAAATTGTTTAAATTGTGGAGATTAAGTATTTTGGAAGGATAAGTGGTTAATTTATGGAAATTGGAGTTCTATTGTTAAAATTGGTTTTGGATTTATTGGTTGGTGGATTTAAATTGTAAAGTTGGAGGTATTATGAGTAAATATGGTTATGTGTATATATAAAATCATGGAGGAATAAAAATAATTATAATGTGGGTTAATATAATTATTAAGAGAGGAGTACTTTGGCATTTTTGGAAAAAGAGCAAATTTATGGTGATGGAAGGGGTGGTTAATGAAGAAAGAGAAATTAAATAGGAATAGGGAAGGGAAATAATAATAATATATTTATTATTAATTAGGACTCCTTGGATTGTGTGCACTTCATATTCAACCTTCCTCCATGTTAAAACCCTAGCTGCCGCCCCTCTTCACTGTGCGTCTCCTACCGCCGCGAATCCTACAACCGACGCAACTCCTCCGCACGACGACGACCGCCGCGAATCCTACAACCGACGAAACTCCTCCACGCGTCCAGCCGCACACGTCCGCAAGTCGTTCGTCCAGCCGCACGCGTCTGTCTCCACCAAGCCGCGTCCGAGCCGAAGCCTCTTCTAGTCGAGCCATCTTCAAGTTTAGCCTCTTGCAACCTTTTGAGCCATTTGGGGTGAGTTTGTATGGGTTTGGTACACCCAATTAAATATTTTTTTATCTTAAATGAGATGGCATTTGGAATAAGTTGATCTATGGTTGCTTGAAGGTTCAAGTGAAATTGGTGGAAATAGGACTGTGAATTTTCCCGTTAAGGTGGTGTTGGATTCAACCCTAATCTTGGGGTAAGTTTGGTTGCTTAATTAAACAGTAGTAGGGTGATGGTTGACAAGATTATTAATGTTAATTTTGTTTATGTTTAGGACTGAGTATTGTGAGGAATTGACTGCCAACATGTGAATTATTTAGCAGATCTCCTGGTAAGAGGATTTTCCCCATATTGCCTGAGATGCATATTATTGATGCATAATGTGATTATATGTATGTATGTTGAGCTGAATGATAATTTTGTGATGAGCATGTATAGCCTATAGTGTTCTGTTGGTCTGCTGGTTAGAGTCGTACCACGAGGGGTCCATTAAGGTCCTCCCATATATATGTTTGAATATTACAGAGACGTGATTCGACGGGATCACTTACAGCCCGACTCTCCTTTAGGGTGATTCCTTCGGGTTCACCGAGAGCCCAGTTCAGTCCCGGTGGGACTACTGGATAGTGTGCATTCGGGAGCACCATAGAGCGTGGTACTTTATTACAGGACTCTAACAAAGAGACTAACAACACATAGGGAGACTAAGTATGAGTCTCTTACTGAGTATAATTTTATACTCATTCTTTTAAATGTTTAATTTTCAGGTAAGGGTAAAGGCAAGGGCAAGCTGGCGAATGATAAGAAGTGACCGTGGTTCGCCATAGGGAATAGTTCAGCTTTTCCGCATTTATGTTTCAGTAATTATATTTTTTTTGGATTTCAGAACTTTGGTAAAATTATTTTAATGTATTTCTTTTATTTTATGGGCCCAAACTAGTATTTTGTTTACCACTTTAATTACTTATTTATTTTCTTATTATTTAAATTTTTCTCAACTTATAAATTAATTTTTCTTTAAAAAAAAAAAACTATACTTATTTAAATAGTAATGACCTCAACCTTCTAGTAAAGTTGAGTTATTACAAATACATACCTTAGAAATATATGTTAGTTTTGAAAATGTATGTAAATATTGATAAAGAAGTAGTTATTTAATAAAGTAAAAGTGGGGGCAACTTGAATGTTAAGTTGTGATCCAAAAGTAATACATGACCGAAGAAAATCCTTTGTTCTTAATTTGTCTAATTACTTCCTTGTACATAGAAAGAAAGAAAAGAATTTGTATGGTTCACACAGTAATGCAATACAAAGCTCTCTGTTTTGCTAATTGGCATGGCCGTATCTGATGCTAAGATTGTGTCAATCATTTTGTATGATACAAAATTTGTATCAAGATTCCAGTTTTATTAATTTTGTGGAAATATTCTTCCACCATGCATATGCTTTTCTATACTTTTTTTTTTATAACGTTTGGAGTCAAGAGTGATTTATAGTCTAAGAATTATAATATGAGTTATTATAGTTTGTGTTTGACCTTCGATTTGAGGGGAGTGAGCTCACATTTGAGGCATGGATTAACTAAAGGGTCAACTAGAAGAATAACAATTTTAAAGTTGTCATGCATTTTGAAAAATAGCAAAACCATTTTTTTTTCAAAAATGGCAAAATGAAAAAAAATACAATAAATAAGAATTTTAAAAAACCCAAAATACCCCTATACATAAAGTGTAAGCTACTCTCTTAGAGCTAAAATAGAATAAATACACTTTAATAAATCTTGAACACATACTTGTCCAATCAAAGTTAGAACCCTTTATCTTCATTTTCAAGATCCGTTGCAACGATCTTCATGCTTCATTTTTTATTTTTGTTTTCCGTTTCCCATCTTCCATTTTGAAAATCTTCCTTCGTCTCCACTTTCCATATTTATTTTTTGATCTCATCTTTTTTTAGCAGGCAAACCCCAATCACCACTCTCTTTCATTTGAAGTTTTAGTTTCATCTTCCTTCGTCACCGTTTTCCATTTTTCTTTTTTGATCTCATCTTCTTCGAGCGGGCAAACCCCAATCTCCACCCTCTTCCATTTGAAGTTTAAATTTCATCTTCAACTTCATCATGCATTTTCAAGAAGAAGAAATTGAAGCACGCAAATACTATCTTCATTTTCCATCTTCCATCTTTGATTTTCAAGTCTACAATCTGTAAAGCTTGGGTGGAAGAACAAAAACCTTCACTTAAAACAAAAAGATACAAAAGTTATCTTCCTTGTCTTTTAGGAGAATTTTAGCTGATTTTTTTAATTAATATTATTTATTTAATAAAATGTATATGAAATTTAGGAGATTTTATCTAAAAACACAATATCTTAGCCTATTTTATTGAAAAAAAATCAATTTTAAAAAATAAATGAAGATCTAATACGAAAACTAATTTTAATTTCTAAATTATTAAGGGTTTAAAGATTCTAACTTATTTTAAAATAAAAAAGGTTGAGATTTAATTTTCAAATAATAATAATAGAAAAGTTGAAATATTAATAGGAAAACTAATTTTAATTTTCAAATTCAAAATTCAAAATTCAAAATTTAAAAATAAATTAAGATCTAATACGTTATTTTGAAGTAAAAAAGGTTAGAGATTTAGCCAATAAAAATTAATAATATTATTATTTTGATATAAAAAATGAATAAAGCTGTTAAAAACTTTAACACAATGATGAAATTAAAATAATGAATAAAGTTGTTGATATCTTTAAATCCTGAGATATTAGGAAGATGTTATGATAGAGTTCTCTACATTATTAACACGACGAAATTAATTACATACTCATAATTGCATATCACAAATTAATTATACTGGAAAGACTTTTGATAAACTTATAATTGTGTATCACAAATTAATTACGCAGACAAGACTTTTGATAAGAACGCAATATATTGAAATAATTATATTAATTCACTTTTAAACCAATATTGATATAAATTTTAATTTAATTAATGTTATTAAGTCAAATGAACATGTGTTGGTTTAAAAGTTATTCTAAACATAATTAATGTAATTGTTTTATAATTTTAATTCATTTCCACCATTGTATGAATTAATGGTATTGAACTAATTATATATATATATAATGCTATATTTTTAGAATAAGTTAATTAGAATTTAATAAGAAACATTGGAAAACAAACAAATAAGCGAGTTCTCAATTAAACAAAAAGAGCATAAAAAAATTTAATTTAAAATAACAATTTGGTTATTTTTGTGATTCAACCGATGAATGTTATTTGATTCCTCAAATATTAAGAAAAAGAGTTATGATATGGGTTGCTAAATGCTGGACAAAATTAATTACAAGAATCGAAATAATTACAGTTGGGGAAGCTGAGTATGTTGGTATTTTATAAAATACCATGCACGTGCAAAAAAATGTTATTTGCTAAAATGCAAAAGAAAAAGTGGTTTTGCCATTTTTCAAAATAGCCCCTAGAAACATTGTTATATCTCTTATTATTTCTTAAGAGGATTAGGGTTATTTTACATATTCCTCGTTTTATGCCCAAATTAATTGAGTCTTCAAGTTTTGAAACAATTTAGTTCTATATATAACAATTTAATCTCATTTGGAAAATAGTTATTAAATTATATATTGATTTTTTTTATGGGCCGACATTTAAGAAAATAGTAAAATAAATTAAAATATTTACAAGCTATAGCAAAATTTTAGATTCTATCAATGATAGAAACATATTAGTGTCTATCAATTTTTATTATTGATAGAATTTGAAATTTTACTCTATATTGCAAGTATTTTATCAAATTTGCTATTTTTGACAATTCCCATTTTATTATTTTACGTTTTCATTTTAATATTAATTTTTACAATAAATTATTATTAATTTTAAAATACAAGAACTAAAATGTTATACATAAACTTTTTGAAACTAAATTGATTTTCATAACCAAGCTGAGGTCTTTATGATCTAATTATCTTAGCTTTCTAAAAACAATAGCAAAAACATAAACCAAATAGTATATGGCCGGTCACGGGTCCTTGTCGCTTGCTAGCTTTGTCTTTCCTTTTAAATTTGCCTAAAATGTTAAACATAGAAAATGATGAATATAAAAATACCTAGTAAAGGACCCACTAGTACAGTGGTCCCACTAGGTGAAATATTAACTTCCCATTAGAAGATACTCAAAGTCATATCAATCTTGTGATTCTGAAGGGACACACATCAGTTTGGTGATTCCATAGGAACACTCATCAGTCTGGTGATCCCGTAGGAACACACATTGGATCAGTCTAGTGATTCTGAAGAAACACACACCAGTCTAGTGATCCCGTAGGAACACTCATCAGTCTGATCACCAATCCATAATAGTCATGTAAACAATCATCATACTTCACTGAGAGCATAGACAATTCCCACAGTAAGCATACGTAAATAATTATCATTCACACCTTACTTAATTCAATGGTTACCCTTCACAATTTAACAGTAGCCTTATGCTATACAAATAATTCACCATCACAAACATATCACATGCTATACATATAGTTGGGCTATATACATATAGTTGTATCACCATTTTCACACAGTAATAATCAAACCCTCAATAGGAGATTCAATAGTAGAATCATTATCTTAGGTTATATGCTAAGTTTGTTTCCACCTATGCATAACCAAAATTAAATGAACAATTTTTGTCAACAAATTTACTAGTTTAATTAGCTTAGCTAACGAAACTTATGCGAATGGAGGTTGAAAAATTCTCTCAACTTTGATGGAAAAATTCACTACTTAAATTCTCAAGCTTTGCCAAATGGACCTTTCAAAGACATGCAACCAAAATCAGTTCCAATAATAAACTTAATTTAGAGTCTCAATTAATCTTTTAATCGGTACTAAAATTCCACGATAAAGACCTAAAACACTCACCAATCTTAATAGCTGCAGAGGGCAACACACAACTGATCTACGAGGCGAGACAAAACAATGAAAAAGAAGTGAGGGATTACTCATGTATTTGACTCCTCTAATTTTTTTTTTTTTTACTTTTTTTTTATGGCCAATGGCGGAACTGTTTACTATTTGAATAGAGGATTAAAGCTGTTGTGTTTGAACATGAAAACGATTTTTTTTTCGATTTTTTGGAATGGTGGTAGCCGAAAGAAAAGAATAATTTTTTTTTTAATTCAAGTTCTGTTCCTTTATTTTTTCTTCTTTTATTTTTTCTTCCGTTTTTTTCTTTTCTTTTTTCCATGTTCTTCCTTTTATTTCTTTCCTTGTTTTTATTTTCTTTCCGGTTCTTTTCTTTTCTATATTTCTTTTCGTTTTTCTTTTTTTTTTTTCTTTTCTATTTCAAATATTTTTTTAACTCTTTTTTTCTTTTCTGTTTTTCTTTTTCTTTTCTTTCTGTTTTTCTGTTTTTCTTTTCTTTCTTATTTTTTTTCTTTTTTCCTTCCCGATTACTTTTTTTCTTTCCTTTTCATTTTTTTTGTTTTCATTTTTTTAAATACTTTTTTTAAACTCTTTTTTATGTTTTTCTTTTTTTTTTTGTCTTTATTTCTTTTTTTTTTTCTTTTCAATAATTCTTTTTTTTCTCACTCTTATCTTTTGAAGATGGAGCACACCAAGCTTGTTCGAACCTGGAAATGGAGATGGAGATCCGATCGACTGCAGCACATCGAAGACGAAGATGGAGATCCGATTGACTGCGGCACATCGAAGATGTAGATGGAGATCCGTGCATCGAAGATGGAGATCCGCGCATTGAAGATGGAGATGGAGATCCGCACATCGAAGATGGAGATGGAGATCCGCACATCGAAGATGGAGATGGAGATCTTATCAACTGCGACGCGTCAAAGATGCAGATGATGATGGCTGCGACACATCAGAGATACAGATGATGACCGCACTTCAGAGAGATGATGACGGTTGCGACACCTTAAAGATACAAATGATGATAACTGCAACACGTTGGAGATGCAGATAATGATCTTTTCGTCTGCAACACATTAAAATGGAGAAGATGATGATCCTTTCGGCTGCAACACATTGAAGATGAAGATGATGATCCTCTCGGCTGCAACACATTAAAGATGAAGATGATGATCCTCTCGGCTACCACACAGAGAAGATAAAGATGATGATCTTCTCAACTGCAACACATTGACGATGAAGAAGATGATAAATCCTCTATGCTGTAACACGTGAGAGAAGATGGGGATGAATCCTCTAGGCTGCAATACGCAAGAGAATATGATGATGAGTTCTTTCGACTACGACACATGGAAGAAGATGAAGATGAATCCTCTCGGCTATAACACGTGGGAGAAGATGAAGATGAATCCTTTCGGCTGTAACACGTGGGAGAAGATGAAGATGAATCCTCTCGGCTGCAACATGTCTCGACTGCAACATGCGAAAGAAGATAAAGATGAATCCTCTCAGCTGCGGCACGTGAGAGAAGATTGAGATGAATCCTCTAGACTGCAACCCATGAGAGAATAAGATCCTCTCAGTCACAACACTTGGGAAAAAAGATAGAGCTTGCTATTTTGAATTTTTCCCCTTTCTTTTCTGTTGTAACTGCTCATGAATTTTATTTTCTCTTGAGATTACATCATTATGATGAAACATAATACCTTTTTTTTGTGACTGAACTTAAAGTAAACTTTAAGCTGCCTATGTACCTTGTTTTTATAACATAGGGATCAAGTTATAACGTAGTTCAACTGTGTTGTTTTTTTTTTTTTTTTTTTTTTTTTTGTCATTCACCTTTTAAGCTCTTGTGGACTAGAAGCATCATGCAGTTTAGGCTCTTGTGATAAGGAGCTTTACACATTTAACAACTTATATTTTCATCAAAAATTTGTTCACCTTCTTCATTTGTAGAATTGGTGAATATAATAAGTCTTGTTTTCACGATAAAGGGACCTTCTATGTTAATGTTAACAGACAACTTCCTCTTCATGCGTGATGGGACACAACTGTGTATCTTCTCGTCATTGTTTTCTTCATGAAGTGATTTTACCTTCAAAGTTTTCATCTCTTTTCATGTTAATTGTCATCTTTAGTCGATCAAAAACAAATGTTGAGGGTTGATCTTTCTTCGATGTGGAGATACTTAGCCATTTGAAAGCTGAGGTTTGAGTGGAAGTAGACGTTGGACATTGGTTTTCTTCTCCTTTCGTGGCCATACTCAATCTTTGAAAGACTGAAGGTCGGGCAGTTGAAGGCTTGATACGATCAAAGACAAAAGTATATGAACTAAAAGAATCACTTTTTGGAAGTATAGGGAGTAAGACTATCCCTAAGTTGAAAGTACCCGTGCTAAAACAAACATTTTAAAAAGTGACGGTATTAGGACTAAAATCCAACAAAAACTTAAATTATAAAATTCAAAATAAATATGTTAGAGTATAATAACTAATATAGATCAAATAGTATTTACATGGTTAAATTTTAAGGAAAGCTTAATTATATCATGCCTATAAAATATAACTACACCACTATACTACAGCAAAATGAAGAAAAATATATTTAATTCATAAAAGTATTTCGCTAAATATACAAAAGTAGGTTAAAAAAATAAACTTTTATCTCAAAGCATTATGCAATAATTTCGTCTCATAACTTAAGTTGGCAATAGTTTAGAGTGTGCTTGGAATGCAATTGTTTAACTTAAAAATTAAAATAAGTCATTTTTTACCCCAAATCATTAATTTATTTCAAATTCAAAATAAGCAAAAAAATAAAAAATAAAAAATAAAAATAAAAATAATAATCAAAACTTTGACTTAAATTCATATATGGATGAGTTGCAATATTCCAATTTTATCAATTTTAAATCTCAACTCTCTCGCTAAATTCATTGGTAAAAAAAAAAAATTCCAATTTCATTAAAAGATATTTTTTTTGGCCATATTTCAAATGATTTTTAATGGAAACAAAAATTTGAATTAAACTTAAAATTCACCAAACTTCATATAACATTTTAATCAAACTTATGTCCAAATGGATAGTGATTAATTTAACATATTAACTGAAGCCAAAGTCAAGAACAAATCATTTATGTTTTTGGTTTCAACTTATCGTTTTTTAGATTCACTCACTCATACATGTTCACAAATCTCGAAAATGGGGCATTTGTTGAGGAAGAAATTTCGGCCAATTAAATTTTGCCATGTCATCACAACAAAATGGTGGTGATTATATTTTGATTGGATTTTGGGTAATCAAGTTTTCTCATATCCAACCCAATGCAAGCCCTGGATGAAAAATCGGGCCAAACAAGGGGCTTGAGCCCGCTAAGAAAATGGACCAAAGTCCAAGCTCAAGCCCAACAGGCAAATGAGTCCAAACTCAAGCCCAACAAGCAAACGAGCCCAAGTCCAAGCCCAATAAGTAAATGGGCCCAAGCCCAATAGGCAAATGGGCCCAAGCCCACCTAAAGTACATGAAATTTCTCTACAAATAGAGACCTTTGCCACTCATTTAAGGGGGATATTTGATTGAAGGAAGAATTGAAGCTCTGAAGTACTGAAACTCGTAAGAATTGAAGATTCAAACTTCTATAAAGCTCTCAAGAGATGCAAGTTCTTATCAACTTCGAGATCATCATCTTCTGAAAGATTGAAGACTTGGAAGATCAAACTTTCCTTGAATTCCAAAAGACTGAAGCTCAAATAGACTTGCAACTACAACATCCTAAAGACCGAAGATCAAGAAATTCTAAGTTTTTAACTTGTATTCTAGAGAAATCATCAAAGGAGTAAATACTAGATATTGTATTCACAATATTCATCAATATATCAAAGTTCAATTCTACGAATTACATTTATTTTAAATCCCGTGTGAACAAACTATAATATAATATATATATAAATAAAATAAATAAGAAATTAAGAATGGTAAATTTACATAAATAGAAGAAAATGAAAAGTATTTACATACTATAGAAAAAAAACACAATAGATACATTGAATTTGAATTAAAATTTTTCTTATCCATTTTTGGGCTTGGATTAGAATTTTGCTATGGGTCGTAAATAGTTTGTCAATTCTTCTATTTTTAAAAATTCTCCATTAAGAAATTAAGAAAATCGGATATTAGAAAAATCTTAAAATAAAGGGATTTTTGATAAATATAACAAAATATCAAGTAACAAGATCAAAAAGCCCATGAAGTCGACCATTTTTTTAAAAATGTTTCGGGTTTACCCTTCCTTTTCATCTTTTTTTCTTCTGCAATTTTTCATTTACTTTTCATCGTCTTTTTCTCTTCTTCTTTTTCTCTTCTTTTTTTATTTTTTTAAAAACTGTTATTTGATTCAAGATCGTGTACTAAATATAAAAGATATATTTTTCTTTTATTGTTTTTCAAACTGTTATTTGGTTGTTCAAGATCGTGTACCAAATATAAAAGATCTTAGTACACGGACTTGAACAAAAACCGTTGGATATTGGTACACATTTAGATTTGGCAAAAAATCGTTGAAAAAAACATTTAAAAAAAAATCATTCGAATTTGGTACACGATCGTTTAGATTTAACCAAATAATGTTAAAAAAAAAAATCGTTTAGATTTTGTTACCCAAATCTAAACTGGTGTAAATGGGTTGGATTAGAGGTTGGGAGACATTCTCAATCCAACCCATATTTTCGGATTGGTTGGGTTGACAACGAATAACCCACATTAATTTTCCAATTCAACCTAACCCAATTCGTAAATATGGGTTGGATTGTTGAATTGTATTTTTTTTCTTTTCATTTCTACTCCAACGAGATCGTTTACCCTCTTATGCGATCATTTAGTTTTCTACCTTCAAACGATCGTTTACTTCTTACACGATCATTTAACAAAATACTCATAACTTTACTTTTATTAAATAAATAATAAAATACATAATATATATATATATATATTAATTTGGGTTGGGTTGGGTTGGGTTGAACTGAATTTTTCAACCCCCAACCTGAAAAAAACCAAAATTCTCAGCCCAACCCAACCCATAAAATATGGGTTGGGTAGTTCGGGTTGTCGCGCTTGTTGAATTTACACCCCTAAATCTACCAAAAAATCTTGAAAAAAAATGTAGCAAACAATGGCCAAATCTAAATGATCTTGTACCTCGTGCACCAAATATATTACTGCGTAAGTGACTAATTAATCACATGTTGACTGAGACATTTTTTGTATTTTTCATTGTGTACCTGTTGGCGTTTTTCGTTTTTCGAAATTGTTTTATACAATGTAAATATTTTTTCGTTTTGTTATATTTTAAAAAATAAAACCCCTAAAATAAAATACAACTATCTCCATTTATTTGAAAAATTCTTCAATATGAATGTGTCCATGTAATCCACAAAATGTCACTATTTATAGTTAATTTAGGAAACATGAGATGGGTTACATAGTGAGTAAGGAATGATGTATTAAAAGATAGATGTGAAGGGTGTTGTATGATTAAGGACACCATATGTGGCTATGGACACTAACGGGCATCTATGTATTAATAATATTAAAAACAAATTTATTTTAATTAGTGTTTGGGTGCGGGATCAAATGCGTGTTGGTTTCCTCTGTATTCCTTGCAAACAATAGAAAGAAACTTAGGCACGCCTTTAAAGCCGCGGTTTCAGATTGCGCGTTTGTTGCGCGTATCTTTTCCCATTTCTTTTTTTTTATTTTTTTTTTATTTTCTTAACAATTAACAATTAACAATTAACAATTATTCAATTTTAACCTCTTTTTCTTAATAAAATTATAGCGTTTCAATTTGTAAAATAAATCAGCAGTCTCTCCAGCTTGGTTTCTAATTCAACTTCTCTCACTGTTTTTAACATCAACTAACATTAATCATGAATTTGATTTTTTAATCATAAAACATAATTAGGATATGATATAAAAGATAATCAATTTATACCTTTGGTTTTAAAATTATGAATGCATTTCTTCACCCTAAATAAGATTTCTACCATGTTTTATTTTTGAAGAAATTTGAATCTCAGCTTTAAAATCACTATAATTAATTGAATGCTTTCAAATATAATTTTCATATCACCAAATTTGATATAAGTGATTTTTTATTTTCATACTTTCTCAGGAAGAATTATGTTGAAAAGATTTTGGGAGGAAAAAAAAATATTAGATGATTTTGTTTTGATTTTAAATGAAATCTAGAGAAAATAATTATAAACTAAGTCACTAATAGATGGTCCATTAATCCAGTAATTAAAAAAATATATTACATGTGTTTGATTGATATATATAACAATTTAAGGTATAAATGAATTTTTCACAAAGTTTTTTCTTTTTCGGATCTTTTTACATTACAAAGTTATTTTAGTATAATACTTAAAAGCAAATAACTTTCAATATTACGTCAAATAATATTTTATTTTATCTTGAAATTCATCGCCATAAGCGTTGCTCAACAAATATGGATAAGAGGTTAGAGACCTCCCATCCTCCAAATTGTTGTAGAATAAATGAATTTGTAAATTATTTCCTTGCCAATTGCCATATATTGGTTTTGAATGGTTAGCTATATATTGTTTTCAATCTTTTGATACATAATAATTTCTCAACCAATTCATGTAGTCAAATATACATACTCATGTCTAAATAAATAAGTCTCACATATTTTTTTATTAATAAATATATTTGAAAATTTGTTATGAATGGTAGATGAGATAATAGGATTAGAATGATTAGCTAATTTTGAATGTTGAACCACTAAAATAAACATCTTAGTAAAAGCTTAGGTTTAGAGTGAAATGTGACCACAAGTTAAGGGATTAGAATGAAATATAATAAATTTTTTATAAGGAAATATAATTGTTGAATGAAAATTTTTAGATTAATATAGCAAATTGTCCCATCATTTCTCAAATTAATTAATGGTAAAACTATATATCATCAAATTTTAAAACAATTATGTTTGACGTGTGTCCTAAATTGAAATTGAAGTCATAAATGACCTAATTTCAATGATGCCACATGTTTTCATCATGACCGTTGGATTTAATATTATTTGGTTCATTTTGATATTATTACTTGGTCTAAAGTCCAGTGGAGTCCAAAAATAGTCTTAAATGCTAAATACGATTAGGGATGTTGCAAATATAGCAATAGATTCAAAATAATTAAGTATCTAGCAACATTTTAAAAAAGTTACAAATATAGCAAAATCTGTCCAAGACTATCACTATTAGACTATGTTGCAAATATTAGTATATAATTAATAAACCATAAGAGTTCTATCAGTAATAGAAGTTCATCACGGATAGACTTTACTATATTTATAATTTTTCAAATTCATATAGTTGGATCCATGGGCTAGGTCCACGGATCAAGCAAAGCCCAAACCCACCTAACAACTCTATAAATGAGTAATTGTAATTAATGACCATTTTAGATATAATAATTAAGGATATAACAATATTTAAAAAAATTGCAAATAGAGCAAAAGTATTGCTAATAGACTTATATCGCTGATAGACTCGTATGATCTATCAGTGATAGACCAATATTTGCAACATGATCTATCAGTGATAGACTTCTATCATTGATAGAATTTGACAAATGTTGCTATATTTACGATTTTTTAAAAATGTTGCTACATATTTAATTATTTTGAATCTAATTGCTAAATTTGTAACTATTCCCTCTATAAATAGCTCTACAATCAAAAGACTCCTTAACTTTCAAGCTGACCATACTCAAAGACTGAAGTTCTTTTTGAGATACAAAAGTTCTTTCTAAACTTCAAAAATAAAATATTTATTAAAATAATTTTCATTTTTGTTAATATAAATTTGCAAATGAATTGAATTATGTAAGGATTTTAGAGTTGAATGGAATTGAGAAAAAATTTTGTTTGAAAGGTTAGGAAGAAAATAAAATAAAATTGCATGGACTAAATTGCACATTTTCTTTGTAGAGAAAAAAAAATAGATGTTTTGATGAGGACTTTTGAAATCTATGGTTGGATCTTACTATACTATACAACAACTTGCAATACAATTAAAATGACTAAAAAAAATCCATCAAATTCCATTTTTATTTTATTTGTCCAAAATCCAAATGACTTCTTCGATGGCAAAAGGATAAAAGAAATAAATAATAGAATAAAGTGTTGTTGTAGGACTTAGGAGTATGTGTGTGGGGTTAAGTTGGGACGATGTGGCCCACCTACATTTCAACCAAACACGTTTGTTATCCAATCAAAATTGAATGGTTATGTGTGTTGATCATGATCAAGTAAATTGGATGCCCACTCCAAAAATAGTTTGTTATCTATCTTTTAAACTATCGCGTCTACTTAATTGATAGCATGATAATTGTGTTGTGTTTTTTTTTTTATCGTGCTCTATAATAATTTTATGGATAATTAGTTTAATATTTAATTATTTAATAAAAGTTATTATTCTCATTATTATGTAATTGCATGTTATTGTATAATAATATTCATAAATATGTTATTATATTCTAAATGTCCCTAATCGATTATTATTATGAAAACAGTAATAAATTAAGATTATTATGAGTTATAATTGATAATTATAGGATGATTATATATGTAGAGACATAAATTATAATCATATTTTCTATTAGAGAATAAGAATTGGACTAACCTCTTTTAAGATTATTTCATGGACATGTGTCATAAATAATCTCAAATAACTGATTGTTTTGATCCTTAGACCTAAGATTATCCATAGTGTCAAACATAATAATTAATTTATTTTTCATATTGTCACACCCCGCGGCAGACCTGCTTGCTTGTCTCGCGAGACGCGGTGCGACTTGAACATCCTTGACGTGATTAAACGGCAAAGACATTCGTCTTGACTTCCTTAACTTTGCTTAAATGCCAAGCACTTAACTTAACAAATATTCTTTAGGCGATAAAGAACTTAACACGAAAAAAATGAAACAAAGTTTAACTTAAAATTCCAAAACGCCAAACTATACGTTCTGTAGCCTTTTGGGAGTGTGCCTTACTCAGATTCACTCGAGAATTGACCTTCTCACCTTCTCTTACCCAAAACGCCAAGTTTTTCATATCCCAAAACGCTAGGTAGCTTCCTCAATAGACAAGACTTAATTTATGAACTTTCAAGACTAAAATGAGTGAAAATTCGCAAGTGAGTTGTGAGAAACTCCTTTTTGAAGTTAGCTAAAATGTCCAAAACCCTTTCTAACCTTTATAACTATTTCACCAAGGCAACCAAAAACGCCTAAAGTGATATTCTTTGATACTCAACCAAAATTTTTCCCTCTTTTAAACTCTTAAACTTCCAAAAAATGACCTCCTTTCTTTTCACCCATCACAACACACTTACCAAAACACTTCTCAAGCCTACTTCCTTGTCTTAAACTTGCTCAAAATCAAACCTTCCAAGCTCTTTGGAAAATCTAAGATACCTAAAGTTCGGGTCTTACACATATCACTACAAGAAAGGGGGGCTCTCCTGACGCACAAAATCGTCGGGACAAGTCGGGAAAAATGTGTTGGGAGTTCCTAGACATCTCCTGACGTTGTATGAACGTCGAAGATGATGTCAATATAGTGTCAGGAGATGTCTAGAAACTCTCGACGCATGCGTCGAGAGTTCCTCTATTTTTTTTTAAAAAATACCTTCCATTAATTCCTAAATTCAAATTGAAATTCAAATTAAAATTTTGAAATTCAAACTCAACTTCAACACTTCAATCTTAACTTTAATACTTCAATCTCAACATTCAACACTTCAATCTCAACTTCAACACTTCAAATTCAAATTCCTAAAACCTACAACTAATTCAAAATCCTAACAACACTTCAAATTCAAATTCAATACTAAAACCTACAACTAATTCAAAATATAAATACTAAAACTAATTTGAAATATAAATACTAAAACTAATTTGAAATCTAAATACTAAAACTAATTAACTAAAACAAAACAATAACTAAACTAAACCACTTACCAGAATGAAGGGTGACAACGGAGATGACGACGAACGGTCAGATAAGGACGACGGTGAGGACGACAACGAGAGGTGACGTGGATCTCTTTCCTTCTCGGTCTCTCTCTCAACTCTCTCGACCTTCTCCTTTTCAATTCTGTGAATTACAGAATTGAAGTGGGTTTTTATAAGAGAATTCCCGACGCACATAAAAAACGTCGGGTTCCTGACGTCATAAGTAAAACATCGAGAATGGTTCTCTATTCCCAACGTGATTAGTGACACGTCGAGAATCCCTACACCCTATCTCCGATGCTATTAGTGACACGTTGGGAATCCCTAAACCTATTCCCGACGTTGCTGACACTACGTCGAAGGAAGGCGTAATGCAATTAATGATTTGTCATTCCTCCAACGCAACACTGTAGATGTTGGGAATAGGTATCCATATCTCGACGCACCTGTCACCACGTCGGTGGAAGGCCAAACGGTACAATTAATTGTTTACCCTCTTCCGACGCGACACGATGCACGTCGGGAATAGGGGTCCATTGTCTGACGTACCTGGCACCACGTCGGAGGAACTCTAAACCATTCCAACCATTTCTGAAGCTCATGTGCCTGTGACGGGGGAAATGCCTTCTCCCGACGTGGACTAAACTGCGTTGGAAAACACTGACTTCTATCGACGTCATGTTTCCCGCGATTTTTCCTGCATCGGGAAACTCCCGATTTCTTGTAGTGTATCTTAGCCCACCAGCTCTTATGGGCGTGTCAAGGCCTTGAAATGTTTCCTTATGAATGCCTTGAGTCTTCAGACTGTGTAGGTCTTTCTTGGCTCCCCTTGGGCTATACTAAGGAGCCTTCATTTTGAAAAAAATTTTGGGGTCAAATTTTGGTGTGTGGCACCCTCCCCCACTCAATTTCACAACACCCCGTTGCATTTTCTTTGAACTTCTTGATCTCTTTCTGAAAATTGCCAGAGTAAGTCTTCTCGTTACCAACTTACTTTATTCTTTAGCAAACCTTTCCACACGATTAAGTATTCTTTATAATTTGGAACTCTCCTTTGTCATCTTTCGGTCAGAATTTCTTTGATTTTTTTTTTTTAAACTCAGTCACTACTCCGGTTGGTGCACGATAGATCTTACTCCGACTAGGATCCTCTTTGCTTCATGAAAGGTTTTTAGCATACTTACATGGAAGATATTATGGATCTTGAGTTTCGGAGGTAGTTCCAACCTGTAACCCGCCTTGCCCACTCTTTTTATGATGGTGAATGGGTCTTCATATCTCTGTACTAGTCTTTGTGTGTAATTTTCGTAGGGACTTGAATTGGTTTGGCAAAATTTTTAGCATCACCTTGTCCTCTGCTTCATACTCTTTAGGAATTCTCTTTTTATAAGCCCACTTTTTCATTCTTTTGGCTGCATTTTCAAGACATGGCCTAGTGATATCTCACTCCACGTGCCATCCCTTAAATCTATATGCATAAGGGTTAGGACCTTCATAGGGGGAGATTAGCGCACATGGTGTGTTGGATTGTTGATTTATCACCAATTCGAAGGGACTCCTACTTGTTGATTCACTTCGTTGGAGGTTATAAGAGAATTTCCCTACATCTATGAGAGTTGCCTAAAATTATTTTGGTGTGCACTAACGTAGTGTCTTAGGTAGTACTCCAACAAGGTGTTTACTTTTTTAGTTTGGCAATCACTCTATAGGTAAAAACGGGTTGAGAAATTCAAATCTGTCTCCACCAGCTTGAATAGTTCTCATGAAAATTTGCATGTGAAGTGGGGATCACGATCTCTGATAATGTTTTTTGGCAACCCCTATAGCTTCACTATGTTCCTGAAGAACAACTTAGCTTTTCATCAACCTTAACATCGGGTGGACAAGGTATGAATGTGGCATATTTGCTAAATCTATCCACCACCACTACCGTGATACTCTCGAAGCCGTGGAATTTAGGTAGTGCTACAATGAAGTCCATGGTGACACTGTCCCAAGGCTTTTCTACAATTGGTAATGGTTCAAGTAGACCTGTAGGAAGTTGTTGTTCTCCTTTATCTTGTTGACATACTAGGCAAGTCTTCACACAGGCTTCTATATCATCTTGCATTCTAGTCCAATAGTATTTATCATGTATTAAGACAAGGGTGTGATTCATACCTAAGTGTCATGCCAAAGAGAGTCATGGCACTCTTTCAGGATGTCTTTGCGTAGTGACCCCCATCTCGGTACAAAGAATCGATTACCAAGTGTTAAGAGGGTGCCCTAGTTTTCCCAAAACCATCCCGTCTTCCTTTCCTTAGCCAAATTTAGTAGATTCTTGGCTAGGGCATCGTGTCTCATTCCTTTCTTGATTTGTCAAGAAAGTTTCTAGCAGGTACACTTATTGTAAGGGTGGCAAGCTCGACCTTTCGACTCAAGGCATCTGTCACAACATTGTCTTTTCCTAGTTTATATTCTAGCTTGAAGTCAAGCTTAGCTAGGAAATCTTGACACTATGCCTTCTTGTAGTCAACTTCTTTTGTGACTGAAAGTAGCTTGTGGCTACATTGTTGGTCATGACTGTGAACTTACTGCCCAATAAGTAATGCCTTCAGGTCCATAGGCAATGTACAATGGCAGTCATCTCTTTCTCCTGCACTGTGCAGGGTCGTTGAGTTTACGACTTTTGTATGCTACTGGATGGCCTTCTTGCATAAGTACTCCTCTTATGACATAATTTAAAGCATCTGTATGTTCCTTGAAATACTTGGTGTAGTTTGCCAACACCATCATGGGTTATTTAGAGATAACTTACTTGTGAGACCCAAGTCCATATTAGAAGGGTTAAAATTTGACCAGGTGTTGAGAGAAGGTGTTTTGAAGAAGTTTTATATTTTTAAGACTAGTGTTTAGGCGTTTAGGTCTTATTCCACAAATAAGGCAACGTGTGAGATTTTGTCTATCAAAAGATAACTACACGATTAGAGTTCTTTGCGAGAAAAAGCAGGTGAGGAAACATCAAATCTGATTTGACAAGGGTTACGTGTTAGACTGAAAATTAAGTAAGATTAAGTGAAATATTAAGCTTACACGTGTAATACTTTAAGTTCTTTTAACCATATTTTAGGAACCTTAAAGATGACTAATCCAACTTAGGATTAGTATAAATACAAGAAAGGATTAGGAGAAGGAAAGGATTCAAAAAGTCTGGAAAAGAAAAATTAAGTGTTGAAGTTGCTGTTGAAGGACTACGTGAGAAGAAGAAGAAAGGCAAAAGCAATTTTGGGTTTAAGGCAACTAATGGTTGAAGTTGCTGTCTCACACTCACTCATGAAAAATCCCTCAAATTTATTTAAAAGTTCAGAAATTGTATCTAGTTTGTTGAGGAGAGCTACTATGCAAATTGGATACAAGAAGGTTGGCGTTTTGGTTAAGAGAAGGCGAGAAGGTCAATTCTCGGGTGAATCTGAGCAAGGTGCATTCCAAGTAAGCTACAGGACTCGTTGTTTAAATTTTGATTCTGAAATTTTGTGGTAAGAAAGATAAGTCATTTTAGAGAAACTTTGTAGAAGGAAGTTTTATCAAAATAATTATGTACTTTAAGTTATGAATTTTAAAAGTCAGGTCATGTATTTTGGATGATAATTATTGTTCTGGACAGTAGATCAATATCATGCATGTTAGGTGAGATGGGCTTTGAGTTTTGGTCATAGAGGTTATTCTGTGTTGTGATGAGGTTTGCAGCAAGGTCATGGCACAACTAAACTGCAAGGCATGCGCTCAGGCTGCACGCATGACTTGTGAAAAGAGGTTAGTGGTGGCAAGCTAAGCGCACATCACCACGCGGTTGGGATGCGAACATTTGGGTTGTATGCGAACATTTGAGACCTTTGATAGTTTTCTAAGTTGGGTCGTTTCTTTCTACACCATAGCATTGGCCATTTTTTCGACGTTTTGGGACGGAACTAAACAACTGAGTCTGCGGCATCAGTGTTCGGCTTTTGTGGGCAAAAAACTTTGATATTGCTCAAAATGAGACCACACAGTAGTTAGATGCGAACTTTTGAGACCAGTGACACTGTTCTAAGTTGGGTCTTTTCTTTCTAGGCCATAACTTTGGCCATTTTTTTGAAGTTTTGGGACGGAACCAAAAAATTGATTATGGGGCATCACTGTTCGGCTTTTGTGGGAAGTAAACTTTAATATTTCTCAAAATGAGACCACCGAGTAGTTAGATGCAAGTTTTCGATACCTTTGACACTCTTCTAAGTTGGGTCGTTTCTTTCATTGACCATTTTTCGATGTTTTGGGACGTAACCAAAAAACTAAGTCAGGGGCTTCAGTGTTTGGCTTTTTTGGGAAAAAAACTTTAATATTGCTCAACATGAG
Source organism: Cucumis hystrix (assembly GCA_025688845.1). NCBI lineage: Eukaryota > Viridiplantae > Streptophyta > Magnoliopsida > Cucurbitales > Cucurbitaceae > Cucumis > Cucumis hystrix. The sequence continues at coordinate 5,362,950 of CM046892.1, read as the reverse complement.
ACCACCCAGTAGTTAGATGCAAACTTTCGAGACCTTTGACATTGTTCTATGTTGGGTCGTTTCTTTCGTTGGCCCTTTTTTCGTCGTTTTGGGACGGAACTAAACAACTGAGTCTGCGACATAAGTGTTCGGCTTTTTTGGGCAAAAAACTGTAATATTGCTTAAAATGAGACCACATAATAGTTAGATGCGAACTTTCAAGACCAGCGACACTGTTCTAAGTTAGGTCGTTTCTTTCTAGGCCATAACTTTGGCCCTTTTTTTGACGTTTTGGGACGGAATCAAAAAACTGAGTTTGTGGCATTACTGTTCGGTTTTTGTGGGCAAATAACTGTAATATTGCTTAAAATGAGATCGCCCAATAGTTAGATGCGAACTTTCGAGACCTTTGACACTCTTCTAAGTTGGGTCGTGTGTTTCTAGTGTTGGAATTTATGTCCTAAAACTCGTAGTTTGTATTCAAAGTTTTGTTCAATAAAATCGTCTTATTGATACTATAATCTGAAAGCTAATAAACTAATGTTCCGTGGCTATTATGTAGACTTGAACTTTAAGTACAAACATAAAAGTGGATCAAGTTTGAGTCATAGCCTAAATGGTCTATAGAATATGGATAAGGTTGGGCGCCTTATTTGGGAGATACTATTGATGCGGCCTACTTTGTAGTTCGTACAAAGAAATCATGAGATAGTCGCTTTTAAGTTATATTAACGTTAACTTTGTAAAACTGACTATTTCGTTTATTGATACTCAATGTAACTTAATCTTAATCCTGAGCTAACTATGAACTCCTGTTCACAAAATTATACTTAGATTTTCATACGTGAGGACAGCTCAATGGCGCTGGCCCAATAAGCCTTCCATTTTAGGGGTAAGATCGGGTGGATAGCTAGGGCCATAGGGTGCAAGACGGAATTCACTCCTACCCACTCTAGGGTTAGTAGATAGGTTGTTCCTTTAAGGACTGAATCCAGGTTTTGAACAAGGGGCCCTACCCTCTCATTGGCCTGAGAGGAATTCAGTTTGAAGGTTGGACCTTAAACCAATGTTCAATAGTGGATCAATGGGACTTAAGGAGAAAATATATAATCTCGGGGGTAAAATGGTATATAAGAGGCTCACCTGATTATATCTTGTCAACAAGTCAAATACGACGACTAAGGTTTGGATATTCTTAAGTTGACGGTTAACGGAACACCTCCTACCTAGAGATCGTAATCAGTTCTTGAGTCTAATTTAACCTAGCTTTATGAACTGGTGTGAGAGATGTGAGGTAATAAAACTAGTTTATGACCTAGACATCGTAGGTTAAAATCCAATATAATGGTTATGCTCGGATGTTTCACTTAGGATTTGTTTAAGTTAGCCTGAATAAAATCCTAAAGTAGTTAAATACCCTTAAAACCATTATAGAACACTTCAACTAGACAAAAGTAGCGGACTCCCTTTGGAGAGTGTTTGCATGGATCAATATCAAGGTGAATAGGGGAAGTAGTTCATAGTAAGTGGGTGAGGGATATGTGACAACACATCCCACGGTCTCTTCCAAAGGAACCATGAGATAGTCGCTTTTAAGTTATAACACCGTTAACTTTGTAAAACTGACTATTTCGTTTATAGATATCCAATGTATCTTAATCTTAATTCGGAGCTAACTATGAACTTCTATTCACACGAAATTATCCTTAGATCTGCATAGGTGAGGGCAGCTCGATGGCACTGGCCCAATAAGCCTCCCATTTCATGGGTAAGGTCGGGTGGATAGCTAGGGACATAGGGTGCAAGACGAAATTCACTTCTACCCACTCTAGGGTTAGTAGATAGGTTGTTCCCTTAAGGACTAAATCTAGGTCTTGAACAAGGGGCCCCACCCTCTCATTGGCCTGAGAGGAATTCAGTTTGAAGGTTGGACCTTAAACCAATTGTTCAATAGTGGATTGGTGGGACTTAAGGAGAAAAGATTTAAACTCGGGGTAAAACGGTACTTAGACCCAGCCGAGATTATGAACAACCTGTGAAGGATTAACTTACTTATCATGGTTATATCACAAGGACACAAATATATCTATAGTGAGGGGAGTGCAACTATGAGACTTTAATGGAATGACCTGTTAGTTAACGAAGGTTGATTAACTCGGTCGAAAAGAGTTTAGCCAATTAATCTTGGATCGTTGGAGCCCATGATCTATAGGTTCATTAGGTTCGCCCGCTAGCTCCCAAAGAATCAACTTAGAACATTATGATGGAGTAATTCGAATTGTTCGAATTAGGTAAAGAGAGAGAAACCGACAAATATATGTGTTATAGTCATCGGTTATAACTTAAGATAGAGCTTCATTTTTAAATGTGATCGAAATATGAATATGGATTCATATTTGGAAGCTAGGAATTGAAGAAAAAGGTCAAAGATGTAAAAAGTCAAAATGTTGACTGTTGACTTTGAAAAATCAAACTTTGACCGACTTTATATTCAAATGTGATTTGGATTTTGGAGAAATGAATTCGGATTCATGCTTGGGAGGTCGAAATTAATCAAGACGGAGAAAATGGTTAAAAGTCAAAATGTTTACTTTGGACTTGAAAAGTCAAACTTTGAATTTAATTTAAAAGTTGAATTACCATATTGCCCTCAGTCTAATTTAAATAATAACACTTGTTGAGATTTGGCAAGCTCATCACTTGCATGTGATATGCAAGTGGCTTATTGCATGCAAGACACCTACCCCACTAAGAATGCCAAATGGTGAGATAGGGAAGCTCTTGCATGTAATTTGATTGTAAACAAGTTTTTTGCAAAGGTGAAATGAGTCTTGGATTTGAAAATTGAAAATTAGTTTTGTAATTGAGAATTACAAAATAAAACCAAGAACTCTTTTCATTTGGTACTCTCAACATAAAAAAAAAAAAAAAAAAAAAAAAAAACCTAAAAGTTAGGTTCCTCCAAAGGACATAATCTCTCTCTATTTCCTCCACCATTTTTTAGTCCCACAACTCAATTCCAAGTCCGGAGAATAGCAGGTCAACGCTAGTGGTAGTCCAGGCTTTGATTTCGTGAGAAGATCGTGAAAAGTACGTGAGGAGATTACAAGAAAAGAAAAACATCAGACTTGAGGTTTTTCTTTTAAACTTATCTTTGTTATTTTAAGGTTCTGTATGCATGTTAATCACCAAACTTGTTTACTTGCAATTAGAGTAAAATTTGATTATAATTCCGCTGCGCACGTCTTCAGTTTCCATGATCTAGGCCATAGCATTGGCCCTTTTTTGACGTTTTGGGACGGAACAAAAAAACTGAGTCTGGGGCATCACTGTTCGGCTTTAGAGGGCAAAAAACTTCAATATTGCTGAAAATGAGACCACTCAGTAGTTAGATGCAAACTTTCGAGACCTTTGACATTGTTCTAAGTTTGGTCGTTTCTTTCTAGACCATAGCATTGGCCCTTTCTTCGACGTTTTGGGACGGAACCAAAAAACTGAGTTTGGGGTATCACTGTTCGGCTTTTGTGGGCAAAAAACTTTAATATTGCTCAAAATGAGACCATCCAGTAGTTAGATGCGAACTTTTGACACATTTGACACTGTTCTAATTTGAGTCGTTTCTTTCTAGACCATAGGATTGGCCCTTTTTTCAACGTTTTGGGACAGAACCAAAAAACTGAGTCTGGGGCATCACTGTTTGGCATTTGTGGGCAAAAAACTTTAATATTACTGTTGGGACAAATATTGACCCGTTTAAGGATAGCCTATTCTCAATACTTATCATGCATATTTTCACTATTTTTATATTATTATGTAGAATATGAAGTAGACTCCGATACGAACCCAACGACACGAAAATCACATAATTCGGAGTTCAAATGAGGAAGAACGGGCAAATTAAACATAAGGGGCATTTTGGAAAATATTGAAGAACATTAACACGTGGCAACCCCTCAGTCGCGCACGCCAAGCCTCGAGATCACGGGTTCGAGTCTTCATTCACGCCGAGTATTAACCATCCATTTTTCCTCAATCCGTGTCTTCAGCGATCCAACCACTCTCTGTGCACCACGTGGCGCGATCTCAGCCCGCGCGCCCCTCAGCCACCCGAATTCGAATCCTAGCCAACGCAATTTTATGTTTTTTCCATTTTTTCCGTGGCATTTTTGTAATTAATATCCAAACTTCCGAAATTACTCCAATTTTCATCTTTTCTTCTTGGATATGGGCTTAGAAATATACTTTGGCCCATTTCTTCTATCTCTCCCTATAAATACCCAAATTAACCCCTAATTTCACAATTTCAATTCAATACAATTCACAATACCCTCCAAAATTACTCCGAATTCCCTCCAAATTCCAATTTCTCTACCCTCTCTCTATAATTTTTGATCTTCAACCATTTTTCCAGAAATATTTAAGATGGAAGGCTAATCTTTTGAGGTAAATTGGGCTTAGGCATTTCCAATCTTTGAGAATTTGATTAATTAGATTTTTCTTTATAATTAGGGTTTGATTAGTCTTTGATTTCCATGTAATTTTTGTTAGAATCAATAATAAATTGCATCAAGAGTTGGATGTTTAATTCAATTTTATTGAATTTTGTGATCTTGATTCTTGATTTTATGAATTTTTTGTTCAATATTGTAAGCAATTTACCCCTAGTATTTCAATTAATGCAAGATTAGTTGATTTGCTTGCTTATATACAAAATTTCCATGATTCTTCATTTTATCTCTCCCAATTTTAGAATTGTGTAATGCCTCTTTTGGATTTCAAACGATTTTGATAATTTTTGGAATTAAATTAAATACCTTTTTTTGTGCACAAATTAATTTCTCCTTGATTCCTTGAATATAAAGTTGTTGTTGATCCATCTTGTGTTTTCTTTTAAAGAAAAGAATAATGGGTTTAGTTAGAATTGCAATGATCAAACTAAACCCTTTGGAGTTCTTTACTTGTTTTTGAATTTTGATTCAAGAATTCCTTCCAAGATCAAGCAATTTGATCTTGCAAGAAAATCTTGAATCAAAATCTCTTTAAAAGCTAAGCATAATTCAATTTCCTTACCTTCTTTGATTCAATGATAAGATTTGATGTAAGCCTAAGCCCATTCCTCACTTACCACCTTTGGAATTCAATATCTAGTATCTCCTCTTTTTTGTGAATTGTTTTGCATACCAAACTCCCCTTCTCATTCCCTCCTACAATTTTACTCAATTTGTTTTCAATACTTTTATCTTCCTTTTGTTACTAATATCTATATTTCCAAGCATTTCATTCAAGGAAAAATCAATCACTCCCTTGGGTTCGACACCCTTGCTTGCTTCTATCTACGGTAAAATCAAGGGTAACTATAAATAATTTTTCCTCAAGGCTTTTAGGTAAGTACCCTTCATTGATAACGACCTTACCTACTCTTTGCATAATTTTTTTTTTTTTTTTTGCTTCTTGCATGTCAACTATCTCCTTGCAAATTACTCAATGACACCACCCAGTAGTTAGATGTGAACTTTCAAGCCTTTGACACTGTTCTAAGTTGGGTCGTTTCCTTCTAGGCCATAGCATTGGCCCATTTTTTGACATTTGGGATGACACTAAAAAACTGAGGCTGGGGCATCACAGTTTGGCTTTTATGAGCAAAAACTTTAATATTGCTCAAAATGAGACCACCCCGTAGTTAGATGCGAATTTCGAGACATTTGACACTGTTCTAAGTTGGGTCATTTTTTTCTAGGCCATAGCATTGGCCATTTTTCGACGTTTTGGGACAGAACCAAAAAACTGAGTCTGGGGCATCACTGTTAGGCTTTTGTCGGCAAAAAACTTTTAATATTACTCAATGAGACCACCCAGTAGTTAGATGTGAACTTTCGAGACATTTGACACTTTCTAAGTTGGGTTGTTTCTTTCTAGGCCATAGCATTTGCACGTTTTTTCGAGGTTTTGGGACGGAAACAAAAACTGAGGCTGAGGCATCACTCTTCAGCTTTTGTGGCTAAAAAACTTTAATATTGCTCAAAATGATATCATCCAGTAGTTAGATGCGAACTTTCGAGACTTTTGACACTGTTCTAAGTTGGGTCGTTTCTTTCATTGGCCAATTTTTCGACGTTTTTGGACGAAACCAAAAAACTGAGTCTGGGACATCATTGTTCGGCTTTTGTGAGCAAAAAACTTTAATATTGCTCAAAATGAGTCCACCCAATAGTTAGCTGCGAACTTTCGAGACAATTGACACTGTTGTAAGTTGGGTCGTTTCTTTCTAGACCATAGCATTGGACATTTCTTCGACGTTTTGGGACGGAACCAAAAAACTGAGTCTAGGGTATCACTATTCGGCTTTTGTGGCTAAAAAACTTTAATATTGCTCAAAATGAGACCACCCAGTAGTTAGATGC
>CM046892.1:5321364-5356560 GCA_025688845.1 Cucumis hystrix | reverse complement strand
TTTTTTTTTTTTTTTTTGCTTCTTGCATGTCAACTATCTCCTTGCAAATTACTCAATGACACCACCCAGTAGTTAGATGTGAACTTTCAAGCCTTTGACACTGTTCTAAGTTGGGTCGTTTCCTTCTAGGCCATAGCATTGGCCCATTTTTTGACATTTGGGATGACACTAAAAAACTGAGGCTGGGGCATCACAGTTTGGCTTTTATGAGCAAAAACTTTAATATTGCTCAAAATGAGACCACCCCGTAGTTAGATGCGAATTTCGAGACATTTGACACTGTTCTAAGTTGGGTCATTTTTTTCTAGGCCATAGCATTGGCCATTTTTCGACGTTTTGGGACAGAACCAAAAAACTGAGTCTGGGGCATCACTGTTAGGCTTTTGTCGGCAAAAAACTTTTAATATTACTCAATGAGACCACCCAGTAGTTAGATGTGAACTTTCGAGACATTTGACACTTTCTAAGTTGGGTTGTTTCTTTCTAGGCCATAGCATTTGCACGTTTTTTCGAGGTTTTGGGACGGAAACAAAAACTGAGGCTGAGGCATCACTCTTCAGCTTTTGTGGCTAAAAAACTTTAATATTGCTCAAAATGATATCATCCAGTAGTTAGATGCGAACTTTCGAGACTTTTGACACTGTTCTAAGTTGGGTCGTTTCTTTCATTGGCCAATTTTTCGACGTTTTTGGACGAAACCAAAAAACTGAGTCTGGGACATCATTGTTCGGCTTTTGTGAGCAAAAAACTTTAATATTGCTCAAAATGAGTCCACCCAATAGTTAGCTGCGAACTTTCGAGACAATTGACACTGTTGTAAGTTGGGTCGTTTCTTTCTAGACCATAGCATTGGACATTTCTTCGACGTTTTGGGACGGAACCAAAAAACTGAGTCTAGGGTATCACTATTCGGCTTTTGTGGCTAAAAAACTTTAATATTGCTCAAAATGAGACCACCCAGTAGTTAGATGCGAAATTTTGAGACCTTTGACATGTTCTAAGTTGCGTTGTTTATTTCATTGGCCATTTTTTCGACGTTTTTGGACGAAACCAAAAAAATGAGTGTGGGGCATCACTATTCGGCTTTTGTAGGCAAAAAACTTTAATATCGCTCAAAATGAGACCACCTAGTAGTTAGATGCGAACTTTCGAGACCTTTGACACTGTTATAAGTTGCGTCGTTTATTTCATTGGCCCTTTTTTCGACGTTTTTGGACGAAACCAAAAACATGAGTCTGGGGCATCACTATTCGGCTTTTGTGGGCAAAAAACTTTAATATTGCTAAAAAAGAGACCACCCAATAGTTAGATGCGAATTTTCGAGACCTTTGACACTGTTATAAGTTGCGTCGTTTATTTCATTGGCCCTTTTTTCGACGTTTTTGGACGGAACCAAAAAACTGAGTCTGGGGAACCACTGTTCGGCTTTTTGTGGACAAAAAACTTTATTATTGCTCAAAATGAAACAACCCAGTTGTTAGAAGCAAACTTTTGAGACTTTTGACACTGTTCTAAGTTGGGTCGTTTCTTTAAGACCATAGCATTGGCCCTTTTTTCGACGTTTTGGGATGAAACGAAAAAACAGAGTTTGGGGCATCACAGTTTTTCTTTTGTGGTCAAAAAACTTTAATATTGCTCAAAATGAGACCACCCAGTAGTTAGATGCAAAATTTCGAGACCTTTGTCACTTTTCTAAGTTCAGTCGGTTTTTTCTAGCCCATAACATTGGCCTTTTTTTCTACGTTTTCGGACGGAACCAAAATACGAGAGAAAGTATACCGAGCTTTCACGGTATGCTGATGTTATTGTGGCATCTGAGAGTGAAAGGTGCCGAAGGTTTGAAAGAGGGTTGCGTTTTGAAATACGTACCTCAGTTACAACCATTGTTAAGTGGACAGATTTTTCTCAGTTAGTGGAGACTGCCCTTCATGTGGAGCAGAGTAAATAAAAGAGAAATCAGCAGTGGAGCTTAGTCGTGGGGCTTTAACTGTTAGTGGATTTAGAGGCCGTGAGCAGCGGAGGTTCACACCTGGGGTAAATTTTTCAAGCCGTCAAGACTTTAAGAATCGGTTTAGAGGCCAAGCATTGAGGAACATGAGTTATGGTAGTGTTTTTTAGGGACAGACCCAGAGCATACCGAGTCAATCCACTAGATCAACAGTAAGATCGCAACCAGATAAGGAGTTCGTTGCTAGTACTGTCAGGCAAACCCCATGCACGAGTTGTGGTAAGAACCATCGAGGTCAGTGTTTAGTGGGTCCCGGTGTGTGTTACCAGTGTGGACAGTCAGGACATTTCAAGAAAGATTACCCGCAGTTGAACATGACAGTTCAGAAAGATCAAAGAGTTGGGTTTCAGATATTTGAGCAATCGAGAGTTTCAGTGGTTCCGACGGAGGGCACCAGCGGGGCAAGGCAAAAGGGAGTTGTTGGAAGACCTAGGCAACAGGGAAAAATCTATGCTATGACTGAACAGGAAGCAGAGGATGCACCAGACATTATTGCTGGTACGATTCTTATTTGTAATGTACCTGCAGATGTTTTATTTGATCCATGTGCTATTCATTCCTTTTTTTCTAGTATATTTCTCACTAAGCTGAATAGAATGCTAAAGCCTTTATCTGAGGGGTTAGCTATATACACTATAGTTGGTGACGTTTTACTTGTCAATGAGGTATTACGTAATTGTGAAGTTTTAGTAAAAGGTCTTAGTTTGCTAGTGGACTTGATACTACTAGAGTTACAGAGGTTAGATGTAATTTTGGGAATGGATTTCTTATTTACTCACTATGCATCTATGGATTGCCATAGGAAGGAAGTGGTTTTCAGAAAACCGGGCTTTGCTGAAGTGGTTTTTAGAGGTATGAGGAAGGTCGTTCCTAGGAGTTTAATCTCAGTTTTGAAAGCTGAGAAATTACTAAGGAAAGGTTGCACAACGTTTCTTGCACACGTGGTAGTAGTGCAGAGAGAAGAGCTGAAGCCAGAAGATGTTCCTGTGGTGAAAGAGTTTCTTGATGTATTTCTAGATGATCTGTCAGGTTTGCCACTTGATAGAGAGATTGAGCTCACTATTGAATTGCTACCAGGGACAACACCTATTTCACAGGCATAGTATAGAATGGCTCCGAGTGAGCTTAAAGAATTGAAGGTGCAGTTACAAGAACTGGTTCACAAGGGATACATTAGGCCTAGTATATCGCCTTGGGGAGCACCAATGCTATTTGTGAAAAAGAAAGATGGTACCCTCAAATTATGTATTGACTATAGACAGTTAAACAAGGTTACAGTACGTAACAAGTATCCTTTACCTCGTATCAATGACTTATTAGATCAGCTAAGGGGAGCAGCATTGTTCTCTAAGATTGACTTAAGGTCAGAATACCACCAGTTGAAGGTTAGAGAATCAGATATTCCTAAGACAGCATTCAGAACGAGGTATGGGCACTATGAGTTTCGAGTTATGCCATTCGGTTTAAGGAATGCGCCAGCAGTTTTCATGGATCTCATGAGCAGGATCTTCCATCAGTATTTAGATCAGTTTGTGATTGTGTTCATTGATGATATATTAGTTTACTCGATTGACAGAGAAGCCCATGAGGAACATCTGAGGATTGTTCTACAGACTCTACTTGATAAGCAGTTGTACGCTAAATTCAGCAAATGTGAGTTCTGGTTGGAACAAGTAGTATTCTTGGGGCATGTAGTTTCAGCAAAAGGAGTTACTGTCGATCCACAAAAAGTGGAAGCGGTTGTCAATTGGGAAAGACCAATTAGTGCGACAGAAGTACGTAGTTTCCTAGGTTTGGCAGGATACTATAGGCGTTTTATTGAGAATTTCTCTCGATTGGCATTGCCCTTGACCGCTTTGACTAGGAAGAATGCTAAGTTTGAGTGGTCAGATAAATGCAAACAAAGTTTTCAACAATTGAAGAATAGATTAGTCACAGCACCTATTCTGGCACTCCCTGTAACAGGGAAGGACTATGTGATTTATTGTGACGCTTCGAGGATAGGATTAGGTTGTTTGCTTATGCAAGATGAGAATGTAATAGCTTATGCTTCAAGGCAGTTGAAGAAGCATGAGTGTAATTACCCTACCTGATCTTGAGCTAGCGGCAGTTGTTTTAGCATTGAAAATCTGGAGACATTATTTGTTCGGGGAAAAGTGCCATATTTTCACATATCATAAAAGCCTGAAGTATGTTTTTTATCAGAAAGAGTTAAATCTGAGACAAAGGTTATGGCTAGAACTGATTAAAGATTGTGACTGTACTATAGAGTACCATCAAGGTAAGGCTAACGTAGTAATGGATTCATAAAGTAGGAAGTCAAGACTTCTGAAGAGTGCCTTGTGTGGTATTCGAGTATCTTTGTTGAGTGAGTTAAGAGGTTCCAAGGAAGTAGTGATAGCGGAGGATTCAGAAAGTCTCTTAGCTCAATTTCAGGTCCGGCCTTCTCTAGTAGCTGAGATTGTGAGAAGACAGTCAGAAGACAGTAATTTCTAGAAAAAGCTTGGAAAATCCAAGAAAGGCTTAGAGTTGGAGTTGGAACTGAGAACAGATGAAGCCATTGTTAAACAGGGAAGATTATGTGTTCCAAATATTAGTGAGCTTAAGGATGCTATTCTAGAAGAAGCTCATAGTTCATCTTACGCTATGCATCCAGGTAGCACCAAGATGTACAGAACTTTAAAGAAGACTTATTGGTGGCCTGGAGTGAAGCAAGAGATAGCTAAATATGTTGATAGATGTTTGATTTGTCAACAGGTTAAACCAGTGAGATAGAGGCCAGGAGGACTTCTTAATCCTTTGCCAGTGCCAGAGTGGAAATGGGATCATATTACGATGAATTTTCTGTTTGGATTACCTCGTACATCCAGTGGACATGATGGTATATGGGTAATAGTAGACAGACCCACCAAGACGACACAATTTATACAGGTTAAAGTGACGTCTACGTTAGATCAGCTAGCTAGATTATATGTCGATAAGATTGTGAGTCAGAATGGAGTACCAGTGTCCATAGTTTCAGATAGGGATCCGAGGTTTACTTCTAAATTTTGGCCTAGTTTGCAGAAAGCAATGGGAACAGGGCTAAAGTTTAGTACATCATTTCATCCTCAGACATATGGTCAGTCTGAGAGAACCATCCAAACTTTTGAGGACATGTTAAAAGTATGTGTCCTTCAATTTAAGGGAAGTTGGGATACCTACTTGCCACTTATGAAGTTTGCTTATAATAATAGCTATCAGTCTAGTATCGGTATGGCACCATATGAGGCCTTATACGGCAGACCATGCAGAACTCCTGTGTGCTGGAATGAAGTGGAAGAGCGGAAGCTAGTAGGTTCTGAGTTGGTTCAGATTATGACAAACAATATTAAGCTAATCAGAGAAAACCTGAGGATAGCCCAACATCGACAGAAAAGTTATGCAGATAGGCGACGGAAAAACTTAGAATTCCAAGTTGGAGATCAAGTTTTCTTGAAGTTATCTCCATGGCGAGGTGTCATTCGTTTTGGAAGGAAAGGTAAGTTAAGTCCTAGATATATTGGGCCGTATCAGATAACCGAACGAATGGGACCAGCAGCGTATAGACTTGAGTTGCCAATAGAACTTGCTCGAATACATGATGTTTTTCATGTATCCATGTTAAGGAAATATAAACCAAACCCATCACATGTGTTGCGAGAGCAACCAGTTGAATTGAAAGAAGATTTGAGTTATGATGAAGAACCAGTTCAGATTCTCGACAATAAGGAACAAGTTTTGGGAAACAAGACGATTCAACTCATAAAAGTAAAGACATCACGGAGTGGAGGAGGCAACTTGGGAATTGGAAGATCAGATGAAGAAGAGATACCCGATACTTTTCAATTAAGGATATCTAAATTTCGAGGATGAAATTTTCTAAGGGGAAGGTAAGTTGTTAACCTGATATTTTCTTAGTCAATTTTATTTTATTTAATATATGTGAAAGGAATAAAAGAAAAATGGAAATTAAGTATATATATATATATATATATATATATATATATATATATATATATTGATTTTTATTAAGTAAAATAAAGACAAAAAAAAAGAAACGAAGGAGGAAATGCACCGAATACACTTTTTTTTTATGTTATAAACCCACCCACCGCCAAACTTGTTTCAATTCCTTTCTTCACCATTTTCTTCACCATTTCTGCACCAAATTTCAGAGAGACTTCAATGGGAAGAAGTCTGAGAGAGGAAGAAGAAGAAGTTCAAGAAGTATTGGTTGAAGAACACAAGGAGCTTGCAAGATCAACTTCTCTATAGTTCACTAAGCACAACTTTGTTTTTTTATTGATTCCGAGCTACACAAACAAAATTAAGAGGTTAGGTTTAAATTTATTGAAAGCTAATTCATTTTCAAATAAACTTTATAAAGAAATCTTGAGCAAATTTTGATGTTCATTGGGTGAATTTTGACAAAGAAAATAGGACAGGTGGTTTTCCCAGGAAATTAGGAGGTCTCTGGTTTTTTTTTTGTATTTCAGAGTGTACCGATGGAATTAGAATCTGTATTTGGTATGGTTGGAAATATTATTCAATTTACTACAACTTTTATGATGAAACTGTGAACAAAAAATGACTAAAAATAAGTTAACTTGTAGGGACAACATTAAGGGGTCATGGTACGCGCGATAGTTGGAGTGGTTCAGTTTCCAGGGATACTTGAGATTATACACAGGGAATCAGATTTTCATGTCATGAGGTAAGTTTTAGAGCACCTCAAAATGAAGATTTTGAATTTTGTGCTGCGAATGTGGAAAATTCTGAGAAATGCGTAGAGTATGAATTATTTTTTTAAGGATAGACTTCTTTAGCATCATCCTTAGTGAGCCATGTCAAGCATAACATTTGAAGATTATAATATTTAGGTTTCCAATACTCGATTCTGTTGTTTGACAGGCCAAGAGGAAATAGGTCGGATTTACACATCGGGAAACTAGTCTTAGACTGTGAGTGACCAAACCAGTTTTGAAAATATTTTTTTTCTCCTAACTATTAAGTATGATTAACTGATCTGCACGTTTATTTGCAAGCTTTGGAAATCATTTGAATTCCATGATTATTTTCAAGTATGAGTTTCGAGACTAGATTTCTTAATGAAAATTTATGCTAGCACGTTATTATCAAATGTCTGGAAAGTATTTGAACCACTCTGTTTCAAACAAAGCATGAGTTACCAAGTTTTGTTTTAAGAACTACAACTTTTCACGAACAATCTAAGTAAGCTTGAGCTTTACGAAAGATAAAGATAGCAGGCATGTTTTGATGTTTTCGTATGATTTTTCTGATGTTTCAATTAACTACATGACTGATGTGTTGAGCCCGAGGGTATATGGTACCGTGTGCACACAGGTCAGATTTTGTTGTTGACGTAGAGTGTACTCCGTAACAACGATGTTGTCGTGAGTGCTGGGTAGGCCCCACTACGACAAAGACGATGGGAGTGTTGGGTGGGCCCCACTACATCGTAGAGCTTGTAAACGTTGTTGTAGTGGGTGTGCCCTACACAACGTAGATTTGTCATGTTAGTTAAAATATTTGATATACTTGATATGCCTTGCTAGATTTCAATGACGTATATATTGAGTATTTGAGGAAGCTATTCTTACTATTATATGTCTATGTTTACAACTTGTATAAACAGATTTATATGTGTAAGCTTTCATAAACTCTTACCTTTAAATTTCTTGTTTTAAATTGAGTCACTCACTAAGCTTTATAGCTTACTCTTCCAAAATGTTTTACTCGCGTTCCAGGTAGAGATCGAGTTCCCAGTGCCTGATAGACTGCCTTAGTCTGTTAAAGCTCCGATATCGATTGCCAGTACGTGGTTAGAGTTGTGTATAGAGTCTGTTGTGTTATGATGTATATAGAGTCTGTTTGTGTGAGCTTTAGGAGATGCGGTTGTAATAACCTTTGTTGGTTATGTTTTGGTTAAAGTGTCTCCAGGTTTTCTTATGGAATTAGTTATTTCCTTGCTACACTTCATGTATGTATATGATTAGTATAGGATCCGCTGTGTTATGTTGCATGTAAATAGTTCATATACTAGATTAGCAAGTTTATCACGTTAAAGAATTCAACAAACTCGACAGATACAGGTAGAGAAAGCATTGTCTGTTGGCTTCATGCCTTCTTTTGGTCTAAGCAAGCAGGTAATCCGGAAGGGGGTGTGACATTCAAGACCTTTGACACTATTCTAAGATGAGTTGTTTCATTCTAAGCCATACCATTGGCCCTTTTTTTGAAAATTTGGGACGGAACCAAAGAACTGAGCCTAGAAATCACTGTTCGTCTTTTGTGGGCAAAAAACTTTAATATTGCTCAAAAAGAGACCACCCAGTAATTAAATGCAAACTTTTGACACCTTTGACACTGTTCTAAGTTGCGTCTTTTCTTTTATTGGTCCTTTTTTTTACATTTTTGGAAGGAATCAAAAAACTGAGTATTGGGCATCACTGTTCGGCTTTTGTGGGCAAAAAACTTTAATACTGTACAAAATGAGTGCACCCAGTAGTTCGATACGAATTTTCAAGTCCTTTGACACTGTTCTAAGTTAGGTCATTTTTTTCATTGGCCCTTTTTTTGACGTTTTGGGACATAACCAAAAAACTGAGTCTGAAATCACTGTTCTGTTTTTGTGGGCAAAAAAACTTTAATATTGCACAAAATGAGACAACCCAGTAGTTAGATGCGAACTTTCGAGACCTTTGACACTGTTCTAAGTTGAGTCGTTTCTTTCTAGGCTATAACATTTGCCCTTTCTTTGACGTTTTGGGACAGAACCAAAAAACTGAGTCCGGGGCATCACTGTTAGGCATTTGTGGGCAAAAAACTTTAATATTACACAAAATGAAACCACCCAGTAGTTAGATGCAAACTTTCGAGACCTTTGACACTTTTCTAAGTTGGGTCGTTTCTTTCTAAGCCATAGCATTGGCATTTTTTTCGACGTTTTGGGACAGAACCAAAAAACTGAGTCTGAGGCATCACTGTGTTGGCTTTTGTGGGAAAAAAAACATTAATATTGCTCAAAATCAGACCACCCAGTAGTTAGATGTGAACTTTCCAGACCTTTGACACTGTTCTAAGTGGGTTGTTTCTTTCTAGGCCATAACATTGGCCCATTCTTCGATGTTCTGGGACGGAACCAAAAAACTGAGTGTGGCATCACTGTTCGTCTTTTGTAGGCAAAAAACTTTAATATTGCTCAAAATGAGACCACCCAGTATTTAGATGCAAATTTTCGAGACCTCGGACACTGTTCTAAGTTGGTTCGTTTCTTTCATTGGTCCTTCTTTTTGACGTTTTGGTACGGAACCAAAAACCTGAGTCTGGGCATCACTGTTTTCCTTTTGTGGGCAAAAAACTTTAATATTGCTAAAAATGAGACCACTCAGTAGTTAGATGAAAACTTTCGAGACCTTTCACACTGTTATAAGTTGGGTCGTTTCTTGCATTGGCCATAGTATTGGCCCTTTTTTCGACGTTTTGGGACGGAACAAAAAAATTGAATTTGGGGCATCACTGTTCCGCTTTTGTGGGCAAAAAGTTTTAATATTGCTCAAAATGAGACCATCCAGTAGTTAGATGCGAACTTTCGAGACCTTTGACACTGTTCTAAGTTGGTTCGTTTCTTTCTTGGTCATAGCATTGGCCCTTTTTTCGACGTTTTGGGACGAAACCAAAAAACTGAGTCTGGCGCTTCACTGTTTGGCTTTTGTGGGCAAAAAGCTTTAATGTTGCTAAAAATGAGACTACCCAATAGTTAGATGCGAACTTTTGACACCTTTGACACTGTTCTAAGTTGGGTCTGTTCTTTCATTGGCCTTATTTTCTACGTTTTAGGACGGAATTAAAAAACTTAGTCTAAAGCATCACTGTTCGGCTTTTGTGGGCAAAAATTTTAATATTTCTCAAAATGAGACCACTCAGTAGTTAGATGCGGACTTTCAAGACCTTTGACACTGTTCTAAGTTGAGTCGTTTCTTTCTAAGCCATAGCATTGGCCTTATTTTCGAGGTTTTGGGACGAAAGAAAAAATCTTAGTCTGGGGCATCACTGTTTGGCTTTTATGGGCAAAAAACTTTAATATTGCTCAAAATGCGACAACCCAATAGTTAGATGTGAACTTTCGAGACTTTTGACACTGTTCTAACTTGGGTCGTTTCTTTATAGGTCATAGCATTGGAAATTTTTTCGACGTTTTGAGACGGAACCAAAAAACTGAGTCTGGGGCATTACTGTTCGCCTTTTGTGGGCAAAAAACTTTAATATTGCTCAAAATGAAACCACCCAATAGTTAGATGTGAACTTTCTAGACCTTTGACACTGTTCTAAGTGGGTTGTTTTTTTCTAGGCCATAACATTGGCCCTTTCTTCAACGTTTTGGTATGGAACCAAAACGCAGAGTCTAGAAAATCACTGTTGGGCTTTTGTGGGCAAAAACTTTAATATTGCTCAAAATGAGACCACCCAATAGTTAGATGCAAACTTTCGAGTCCTTTGACACTGTTCTAAGTTGGGTCGTTTCTGTCTAGGCTATAGCATTGGCCCTTTTTTTGACGTTTTGGGATGGAAACAAAAAACAGAGTCTGGAGCTTCACTGTTTGGCTTTTGTGGGCAAAAAGCTATAATATTTCTAAAAATGAGATCACCTAGTAGTTATATGTGAACTTTTGATACCTTTGACACTGTTATAAGTTGGGTCGTTTCTTTATAGGCCATAACATTAGCCTTTTTTTCGACGTTTTGGGACGGAACCAAAAAGCTAAGTTTGCGACATCATTGTTCGGTTTTTATGAGCAAATAACTTTAATATTACTCAAAATGAGACCACTCAATAGTTAGATGCGAAAGTTTGAGACCTTTGACCCTTTTCTAAGTTGGGTCGTTTGTTTCTAGTGTTGGAATATATTCAAAATTCTGTTCAATAAAATCGTCTTATTGATACTATAATCTGAAAGCCAATAAACTAATGTTCCGACGCTATTATGCAGACTTGAACTTTATGTACAGACATTAAAGTGGATCAAGTTTGAGTCATAGCCTAAATGGTCTATAGTATATGGATAAGGTTGGGCGCCTTATTCGGGAGATACGATTGATGCGACCTACTTTATAGTTAGTACAAACGATGTGATCCTAAATCATTCATTTAGAGACATGGAAGTGGGGTCATCCTATGTAAAGAGTTTACATAAGGCTGGAACCATGAGATAGTCTCTTTTAAGTTATAACACCGTTAACTTTGTAAAACTGACTATTTCGTTTATAGATATCCAATATAACTTAAACTTAATCCTAAGATAACGAAGGTTGATTAACTCGGTCTAAAAGAGTTTAGCCAGTTAATCTTGGATCGTTGGAGTCCATGATCTATAGGTCCATTCGAATTATTTGAATTAGGTAAAGAGAGAGCAACCGACAAATATATCTGATATAGTCATCGGTTATAACTTAAGATAGAGCTTCATGTTTAAATGTGATTTAAATATGAATATGGATTCATATTTGGAAGCTCGGAATTGATGAAAAAGGTCAAAGATGTAAAAGTCAAACTTTGAATTTGATTTAAATGTTGAATTACCATATTGCCCTTAGACTAATTTAAATAATAACACTTGTTGAGATTTGGCAAGCTTATCACTTGCATGTGATATGCAAGTGGCTTATTGCATGCAAGACACCTACCTCACTAAGAATGTGAAGTGGTGAGATAGGGAAGATCTTGCATGTAATTTGCTTGTAAACAAGTTTTATGCAAAGGAGAAATGGCTCTTGGATTTGAAAATTGAAAATTAGTTTTGTAATTGAGAATTACAAAACCAAGAAGTCTTTTCATTTGATACTCTAAACATTAAAAAAAAAAAAAAAAAAAAGAAGAAAAAAACCCTAAAAGTTAGGTTCCTCCAACGGATATCATTTCTCTCTATTTCCTCCATCATTTTTTAGTCCCACAACTCAATTCTAAATTCGGAGAATAGCGGGTCAACGCTAGTGGTAGTCCCGGCTTCGATTTGTGAGGAGATCGTGAAAAGTACGTGAGGAGATTACAAGAGAAGAAAAACATCAAAGGTGAGGTTTTTCTTTTAATCTTATCTTTGTTATTTTAAGGTTTTGTATGCATGTTAATCACCAAACTTGTTTAGTTGCAATTAGAGTAAAATTTGATCCTAATTCTGCTGCGCATGTCTACAGTTTCCATCATGTGGTATCACAGCATGCTTAATTTACTCAATTGCATATGGTGGGTTTTGTCAATTTATTAAATAAATTGTGTGTTGAACTAAAATGGATATATTAAGGTTTTGGCAAATTAAATTAAGCTTGTTGTTTGTAATAATTATTGTAATTAGCCCTTTTGTGGCTTAATTTATTATTTCAAAGAGTCTGTAATTTTTATGGAGTCATTAGAGTTGAAATTAGGATGTAATTTCATCAATCACGTGAGAGAAAAGGTAAAAATTTGAGAAAAGAGAAGGACAGACCCGAGAAAGGCTTCAAACCCGCCGACCCAAACCGAAACCAGACTCGCGACCCACTTCTTGCGCACGCCTAGAAGCTGCCATGTGATTGACGTCGCACGGCCACGAATCTCGCCCCTCTCCAACCCGCATCCCGTCCGCGTCTGACCCGGACCGCCTCATGTGCTCGCCCAGTTTGCTCCCGCGTGCGGCTCATCTCACCAACCGCCCGCTTCGCGCCGCCTCACTCGGGTCCTCACGCGGACGTTTTTGACCCACCCGTCACGGTTTGACCTGGTTCATCCAACCCACACGCGCCTTGTGTGATTTTGGGCCGGTTCGAGGAGTTCTTGAGCCGGTTCAGTGGATTTTTGGTGGTTTTCCAGCCGGTTTGAATTTTTCGGGAGCTCTAATGTACTTCACCAAATTATTATTGTAATAATTTAGTTTATAGCTTAATTTAGGAGCCAAAACCAGTCCATTTTAGGGTGTTTAATTAATTATGCATGTGATGTATGTTTTAATTATTTTTTTAAATTGTATGTGCATAAAGTATGTCATATAGATTTAAATTCCCACCATAGGTTAAAATGTTCATGCATTGAAAGTATGTTATAATTGTTATAATGTATATTATGCATGTTGATTAATTAATATGGAAATTAATTAATTTGATTAATTAATTGTTCAATTAATTATATTAATTTTAATTAAATGTGATTTAATGAAATTAATTAATTATTTATTTATTTAACTTAATTAAATATGATTTAATTAAAATTTAAATAAACTTAAATCTATAATAATTAATTCTTTATATAATTGTTATATATTGTTTGTTTGTTATAGTTTATCCTAGTTCTTTTATAAGTGTTATAAAATTAGACTTTTAAAATCTATAACAAATATAACTTGCATGCTCACCTAGGTTTAAAATATCTACCTTATTTGTAGAATTAGGTCGATATCTTATAAAACTGGTTATAAGAGGCTCACATGATTATATCTTGTCAACAAGTCAAATAAGATGACTAAGGTTTGGAGGTTCTTAAGTTGACGGTTTACAGACTCCTACCTGAAGATCATAATCAGTTCTTGAGCCTAATTTAACCTAGCTTTATGAGCTTGTGTGAGAGATGTGAGGTAATAAAACTAGCTTATGACCTAGACATTGTAGGTTAAAATCCAATATAATGGTTATGCTGGGATGTTTCACCTAGACTTAGGATTTGTTTAAGTTGGCATGAATAAAATCCTAAAGTAGTTAAATACCCTTAAAACCATTATAGAACACTTCAGCTAGAGAGAAGTAGTGTACTTTTAACCTCTAGCGTCTCTAAGAGTTCACACAGTGAGGTCCATGCAGGGTTTTGCGCAGTGCATAGGAGCGGACTCCCTTTGGAGAGTGTTTGCGTGCATCAATATCAAGGTGAATAGGGGAAGTAGTTCATAGTAAGTAGGTGGGGGATATGTGACAACACATCCCACGGTTTCTTCCATTGGGTCCACCGTGAGATTCCTATAATGCGCCTGCTGGTTTGCCCTGGAGCGACGTTTCCTACGAGCGTTGTGTTATAGGATTCGAAACACCGTGAACTCTAAATGTGGATAGGGTCTCCTTGATTAGTTTTCATGTTGACTTTCCCCTTCAGGAGCATAATGATTCTAATCTCTGAGATTCGAAAATGGAGGGTTACACGTACAAAATTACTAAGTTGTTAGTATATTTTCGACCAAAATAGTGATAACTAAATGCTATAGCAATATGAGATAATCAGGAGTTAGAATCTGGTCAAGATTGTCTTGGTTCAAATGAGGAATAATCGACTGCCCTTCGATGGGGGTTATTCTAAACCTTTGGAATATCTTTGCAAAACTATAATGATGGGTACATTATCAGTATTTGCTAAATGATTTGCTTCTTTATTGATTACGGTTTCTAAAACGAATATGTTTATTTTTCAGCATGAATAGCTCCATAGTTCAACTTTTAGCTTCCGAAAAACTTAATGACAATAATTATGCGGCATGGAAATCAAAACTTAGCACAATACTAGTGGTTGACGATTTAAGATTTGTCTTAACTGAGGAATGTTCTCAAAACCCTGTCTCTAATGCTAATCGAACTGGTCGGGAAGCATATGATCGATGGGTAAAAGCAAATGAAAAGGCTCGTGTAAATATTCTTGCCAGCATGTCTGATGTTTTGGAAAAGAAACATGAATTCTTTGCTACAGCTAAAGAGATTATGGATTCGTTAAAGGAAATGTTTGGGCAACCAAAATGGTCCTTAAGACACGAGGCAGTCAAATACATTTACACTAAGCATATGAAGGAAGGGACCTCTGTTAGAGAACATGTTCTGGACATGATGATGCACTTCAACATCGCCAAATTAAATGGTGGTCCCATCGAAGAGGTTAATCAGACGAATGTCTCTTTAAACAAGATACAGTTTAACCTGACAACCCTTCTGAATGAGCTTCAAAGGTTCCAAACTCTTACTTTGGGTAAAGGAAAGGAAGTGGAAGCAAATGTTGCTACGACAGAGGAAGGGTTAGTAGGAGGATCGTTCTCTAAAACTAGAGTTGGACCTTCACAAATGAAGAAGGCAAAGGGGAAGACTCCCAAGACGAACAAGGGAAAAAAAGCTGCAGAAAAAGGTAAGTGTTACCATTGTGGCTAGAACGGGCACTGGTTAAGAAACTGCCGAAATACCTTACTGAGAAAAAAGCAGAGAAAGCAGCACAAGGTAAATATGATTTACTAGTTGTTGAAACATGCTTAGTCGAATATGATACTTCAACCTGGATACTAGATTCAGGAGCCACTAATCATATTTGCTTCTCATTCCAGGAAACTAGTTCTTGGAAGAGGCTTGCAGAACACGAGATTACTCTCAAGGTAAGAACGGAAGAGGTAGTCTCGGCTGAAGCAGTGGGAGACTTGAAGTTGTTTTTTGTTGATAGATATATCACACTACCTTAAAGATATTTTGTATGCTTCTCAAACAGTTGAGAAATTTAGTATCCATCTCTTGTATTTTGGAACAAATGTATTGAATATATTTTGAAATTATGAAGTGTTCACCTTTTCTAGATAATATATTCAATTTTGTTCTACTTATGAACAACTTATATAAGTTAAGACTAACTAAAGCAAAATTTGTCTTTAATACCTAATTGTTTAGTATAAAAGACAATTGGTTTCTTCTAACGCCTATTTATGGTATTAAGATTTGGTCACATAATTCTCAATGTGATTGGGAGATTAGTTAAAAGTGGACTTCTAAATAAGTTAGAAGATAACTCTCTCAATGTGAATCCTGTCTTAAAGGGAAAATGACTGAGAGATCTTTTACTGGAAAAGGTCTAAGAACATAAGTACCCTTAGATCTCATACATTCGGACCTATGTGGACTAATGAATGTCAAAGCGCGGGGAGGACATGAATATTTCATCAGTTTACTTGATGCTTATTTAAGATTTGGTCAAGTTTACCTAATACATCACAAATCTGATTCTCTTGAAAAGTTCAGAGAATATACGACTAAATTGAGAATCAATTAGGAAAAATTATAAAGACACTTGAGAGTATATGAACTTAAGATTCCGAGACTATTTGATAGAGCACAGAATCAACTCAGAACTCCCTGCATCTAATATGCTTAAGCAGAACGGTGTATCAGAAAGAAGAAATTGAGCCTTGTTAGATATGGTTCGCCCTATGATGAGCTTCTCTCTATGATCCTCAAGGAACAAGGAATTTGTATTGACAAGCCTCACATTCTTGAGGAAAACCTCATTAGTAATCATCAAACCACGTAGTAAATTAGTATTGAATAGGATTTCCAAAGAGGTTAACAGATATACCTAGTTCATCAACTAAAGTAGTTGATAAAACTTGAAAATCTGGTCAATCACATCCTTCTCAAGAGTTGAGAGAGCCTCAATGTAGTGGGAGGGTTGTTCATTAGCCTGAACATTACTTGGTTTTATCGTAAATCAAATCATCATAGTTGATGATGGTTTAGAGGATCCATTGACTTGCAAAAATGGAGCAATGAATGATGTAGATTATTTATCTGACCTCAAGAAATGGCTACCTAAGCAATTTCAAAATTTGGAAATGCGCAATGTGTTCTCAAAATCCAAATTGTTTGGATCTACAAGAACAGAACACTAGCCATGTTTCAAGTATCTTATGAAGACAAAATTATGTCTAGATATAAGATGCAGAATTCCAAAAAGGGTTTGTTGCAGTACAGACATGGAATTATTTGTCTGTTTATAGGTAGAATTTCCTAAGACACCTCAAGAAATTAAGGATATGAGAAATATTTCCTATGCTTCCTTTGTTAGGAGTTTTGATGGACGCAATGTTCTATACTAGACCTAACATTTGCTACTCATTAGGGATGGTCAGTAGGTGTCAGTCCAATTATGGACGTGATCAATGGACAGTGCCGTTAAGAATATTCTAAACCAGTTTAGAAAACAAAAGACTACTTGTTTATGTATAGTGCTAAGGATCTGATCCTTACTAGATACATTAATTATGATTTCTAAAAGATGCTAGAAAGTTTACATCAGAATCAATATTCACTCTAAGTGAAAGAGCAGTAGTGTGAAGAAGCGTAAAGTAAAATTATACTACCTTATCTGGGTGATAGTGCATCGTGGTGACGTTGTAGTAACCCAGATACTTGTTGAGAAAATTACGGCTGTTTTGGAATACAAAATCCTTCACGGCTAAAGTGTATGAAGGTCACCTAAAAGAGTTTTAGGTCTATGAAGTTTGTAAATTAGGACAAGTGGAAGACTTATTGGGTATGTGCCCTAGTTTAAAATATTCATATGCTTATTGTACTCATATGTATATTGGTCTCTCATGATTAAATTCAACATTGTTTGATCTGACTAGGAGTTTTCGACTAGTTTTAGTCCAAGTGGGAGTTTGTAGGAATTTATGTCCTAAAACTCGTAGTTTATATTCAAAATTATGTTCAATAAAATCGTCTTGTTGATACTATAATCTGAAAGCCAATAAACTAATGTTCCGAGGTTATTATGTAGACTTGAACTTTATGTACAGACATAAAAGCGAATCAAGTTTGAGTCATAACCTAAATGGTAAGGTTGGGCGCCTTATTCGGGAGATACTATTGATGCGGCCTACTTTGTAGTTAGTACAAACGATGTGATCCTAAATCGTTCATTTAGAGACATGGAAGTGGGGTCATCCTATGTAAAGAGTTTACATAAGACTGGAACCATGAGATAGTCGCTTTTAAGTTATAACACCGTTCACTTTGTAAAACTGACTATTTCTTTTATAGATATCCAATGTAACTTAATATTAATCCTGAGCTAACTATGAAATTCTGTTCACACGAAATTATCCTTAGATCTGCATAGGTGAGGGAAGCTCAATGGCACTGGCCCAATAAGCCTCCAATTTCAGGGGTAAGATTGGGTGGATAGCTAGAAACATAGGGTGCAAGACGGAATTCACTACTACCCACTCTAAGGTTAGTAGATAGGTTATTCCCTTAAGGACTGAATCCAGATCTTGAACAAGGGGCCCCACCTTCTCATTGGTCCGAGAGGGATTCGGTTTAAAGGTTGGACCTTAAACCAATTGTTCAATAGTGGATCGGTGGGACTTAAGGAGAAAAGATAAAATCTAGGGGGTAAAACGGTACTTTGACCCAGCCGAGATTTTGAACAACCTGTGAAGGATTAACTTACTTATCATGGTTATATCACATGGACACAAATATATCTATAGTGAGGGGAGTGCAACTACGAGACTTTAGTGGAATGACTCGTTAGTTAATGAAGGTTGATTAACTGGGATTAACTCGGTCTAAAAGAGTTTAGCTAGTTAATCTTGGATCGTTGGAGTCCATGATCTATAGGTCCATTAGGTTCCCCCGCTAGCTCACAAGGAATCAACTTAGAACATTATGTTGGAATAATTCGAATTGTTCGTATTAGGTAAAGAGAGAGAAACCGACAAATATATCTGATATAGTCATCGGCTATAACATAAGATAGAGCTTCATGTTTAAATGTGATTTAAATATGAATATGGATTCATATTTGGAAGCTCGGAATTGATGGAAAAGGTCAAAGATGTAAAAGTCAAAATGTTGACTTTTGACGTTGAAAAATCAAACTTTGACCGACTTTATATTCAAATTTGATTTGCAGTTTGGAAAATGAATACGGATTCATGCTTGGGAGGTTGAAATTAGTCAAGACGGACAAAATGGTTAAAAGTCAAAATGTTGACTTTGGACTTGAAAAAGTCAAACTTTGAATTTATTTTAAATGTTGAATTACCATATTGCCTTTAGACTAATTTAAATAATAACACTTGTTGAGATTTGGCAAGCTTATCACTTGCATGTGATATGCAAGTGGCTTATTGCATGCAAGACATCTACCCCACTAAGAATGCCAAGTGGTGAAATAGGAAAGCTCTAGCATGTAATTTGCTTGTAAACAAGTTTTATGCAAAGGTGAAATGACTTTTGGATTTGAAAATTGAAAATTAGTTTTGTAATTGAGAATTACAAAACAAAGAAATCTTTTCATTTGATACCCTAAACATATAAAAAAGAAGAAAAAAACCTTAAAAGTTAGGTTCCTCGAAAGGATATCATTTATGTCTATTTCCTCCACCATTTTTTAAACCCATAACTCAATTCTAAGTCCGGAGAATAGCGGGTCAACGCTAGTGGTAGTCCCGACTTCGATTTCTTAAGGAGATTAAAAGAAAAGAAAAACATCAAAGGTGAGGTTTTTCTTGAATCTTCTCTTTGTTAATCACCAAATTTGTTTAGTTGCAATTAGAGTAAAATTTGATCCTAATTCCAATGCGCATGTCTACCGTTTCCATCATCTAGGCCATAGCATTGACCCTTTTTTCGACGTTTAGAGACGGAACCGAAAACCTGAGTCTGGTACATCACTGTTCGGCTTTTGCTGGCAAAAAACTTTATTATTACTCAAAATGAGATCACCCAGTCCTTAGATGCGAACTTTCGAGACCTTTAACACTGTTCTAAGTTGGGTCGTTTCTTTCATTGGCCCTTTTTTCGACGTTTTGGGACGTAACAAAAAAACTGAGTCATGGGCATCACTGTTTGGCTTTTGTGGGAAAAAAAACATTAATATTGCTCAAAATGAGACCACCCAGTAGTTAGATGATAACTTTCGAGACCTTTGACACTGTTCTAACTTGCGTCGTTTCTTTCATTGGCTCTTTTTTCGACATTTTGGGAAGGAAGCAAAAAATTGAGTCTCGGGCATCACTGTTCGGCTTTTGTGGGCAAAAAACTTTAATATTGCTCAAAATGAGACCACCAAGTCGTTAGATGAAAACTTTCAAGACCTTTGACACTATTCTAATTTAGGTCGTTTCTTTCTAGGCCATAGCATTGGTCCTTTTTTCTACGTTTTGGGACCGAACCAAAAAATTGAGTCTGGGGCATTACTGTTCGGCTTTTATGGGCAAAAAACTTTGATATTGCTCAAAATGAGACCACCACGTTGTTAGATGCGAACTTTCGAGACCTTTGACACTGCTCTAAGTTGGGTTGTTTCTTTCTAGGCCCTAACATCGGCCCTTTTTTCGACGTTTTAGGACATAACCAAAAAACTGAGTCTAGGGCATAACTGTTCAGTTTTTGTGGGCAAAAAACTTTAATATTTCTCAAAATGAGACCACCCAGTACTTAGATGCAAACTTTCGAGAGCTTTGACACTGTTCTAAGTGGGGTCGTTTCTTTCTAAGCCATAGCATTGGCCCTTTTTTTGACGCTTTGGGATGAAACCAAAAAACTGAGTCCGTGGCATCACTGTTCGGCTTTTGTGGGTAAAAAACTTCAATATTGCTCAAAATGAGACCACCCAGTAATTAGATGCAAACTTTCGAGACCTTTGACACTGTTCTAATTTGGGTCGTTTCTTTCTAAGCCTTAGCATTGGGCCTTTTTTCGACGTTTTAGGACAACCAAAAAACTTGTCTAGGGCATCATTATTCGACTTTTATGGGCAAAAAACTTCAATATTTCATTCAAATCTTATTTGAATGAATATCTCTGCAATATTATTTTATAAATTTAATTAAATCAAATTTAATTAAATAAAACTAAATGATTAATTAATTAATAGCTAAGTTAAATATCTTATATTTAACTTAAAGTAAATTTTAATCATATTCAAATATAACTACCTCTCATAATCAATAGTTTTAATATGAATCCAATTCACATTAATATTTGAACTCATTTAAATATTTTATCTCTCATAAATTAATTTTGAATCATATCCAAAATTAAATTTATATAATAAAGTTTCACAAACTTTATACTATAATGTATCACTATACATTAAACAAATTTCCAAGGTAAATTTGAACATTTCAAATTACAACCAATATAAATAAATCTCATTGCCCTTACGAGCTAGGATGGGGACCTAATGGACCTACAGATCAGAAGCTACAACCATCTGAGATTAATTGGCTAAACTCATTAACCACATTAATCAATATTCATTAACTGTGTGTACACTCCAATTAAGACTCACAGCTGAACTCTTCTCACTGTAGATATATTTCCCGCACGAGTGTTCGTAACACCAGTTGGGTTAATTTACTGTTTTACCCCTGGGTTACCTCTAATCCTTAAATACCAGTGCTCCTCCAATGAACAACTTATTTATGGTCCTACCAATAAACAGAAACCTCTCTCGTGCCATAGAAAGGGTAGGGCCCTTTGTTCAAGACCTGGAGACACCATTTAAGGGAACACTCATCTACTTACCCTAAAGTAGGGAAGGAGTGAATTCCATCTTGTGTAATTATGTTCCCAACTCCCCACTCAGTCTTGTCCCCAAAATGATAATCTTATTGAGTCGACGATCTGGCCACTCTCACCCGTACAAATTAAAGGACAATCCTTCGCGAACAGGAGTTCATAACACACTCATCATTAAGACTAAGTTACCTAAGTCATCCAAGCGCAATAGACACCTAACTAGTTAACGGAGTTACATCTAGTGGTTACTATTTCGTGGTCCGGTCTTATGCAAACTCATTGCATAGAATACCCTCACTCGCATGTCAACCACACGAACGCGTTGGATCATTGTGTTTGTATCAAATAGAAAGTGAGCCGTATAAATAGTGTTACCAGGATAAGGTACCCAACCTTATCCCCATACTATATACCCTTTAAGTTGATCTTAAACATTGATCCCTGTATGTCTCTACATATTGTTCAAGACTCATTAAACAGCTTAGGATGTTAGTTTATTGTATTTGGGCTATTAAGAAAAAACTAATAATTTAATCAATAGCAATTATTATAATAATAACACTTTATTAATAACGGTCAATGGATTATATTTACAATCTACGACTTTTAGGACATAAATCCCAACAGTTATAAGTTGGGTCATTTCTTTCATTGGCCCTTTTTCGACGTTTTGTGACGTAACCAAAACCCGAGTCTGGGGCCTCATTGTTTGCCTTTTGTGGCCAAAAAACTTTCGAGTCCTTTGAAACTGTTCTAAGTTGGGTAGTTTCTTTCATTGGCCCATTCTTCGACGTTTTGGGACGGAACCAAACAACTGAGTCTAAGGCATCACTGTTCGGCTTTTGTGGGAAAAAAATTTAATATTGCTCAAAATGAGACCAGCCAGTAGTTAGATGCCAACTTTCGAGACCTTTGACATTGTTCTAAGTTGGGTCGTTTCTTTCATTAGCCCTTTTTTTAACGTTTTGGGACAGAACCAGACAACTGAGTCTGAGGCATCATTGTTGGGCATTTGTGGGAAATTTTTTTTAATATTGCTCAAAATGAGACCAGCCAGAAGTTAAATGCGAACTTTTGAGACCTTTGACACTGTTCTAATTTGGGTCGTTTCTTTCATTGGCCCTTTTTTCAACTTTTTGGGACGGAACCAAAAAACTGAGTTTGGGCATCACAGTTCGGCTTTTGTGAGCAAAAAATTTTAATATTGCGCATAATGACACTAGCCAGTAGTTAGATGCGAACTTTCGATACCTTTTACACTGTTCTAAGTTTGGTCGTTTCTTTCATTGGCCCTTTTTTCAACGTTTTGAGACGGAACCAAAGAACTGAGTATGGGGCATCACTGTTCGGCTTTTGTGGCAAAATTTTTTTAATATGGCTCAAAATGAGACCAGCCAGTAGTTAGATGCGAACTTTCGAGACCTTTGACACTATTCTAATTTGGGTCGTTTCTTTCATTGGCCCTTTTTTGAACGTTTTGGGACGGAACCAAAGAACTGAGACTGGGACATCACTGTTCAGATTTTGTGGGAAAAAAACTTTAATATTGCTCAAAATGAGACCACCCAGTACTTAGAGGTGAACTTTAGAGACCTTTTACACTTTTCTAAGTTGGGTCGTTTGTTTCTAGGCCATTGCATTGGCCCTTTTTTCGACGTTTTGACACGAAACCAAAAAACTGAGTCTGGGGCATCACTGTTTGGCTTTTTTGGGCAAAAACCTTAATATTGCTCAAAATGAGACCACGGAGTAGTTAGCAGCGAACTTTCGAGACCTTTGACACTATTCTAACTTGAGACCTTTGACACTATTCTAACTTGGGTCGATTCTTTCATTTTCCCTTTTTTCGACGTTTTGGGACGGAATAAAAAACTGAATCTGGGGAATCACTTTTCGGCTTTTGTGGGCAAAAAAACCTTTATATTGCTTAAAATAAGACCACCCAGTAGTTAGATGCGAACTTTCCAGACCTTTGACATTGTTCTAAGTTGGGTCGTTCGTTTCTAGCCCATAGCATTGGTCCTTTGTTCGAAGTTTTGGGATGGAACCAAAAAATTGAGTTTGGG
The DNA here is from genome assembly GCA_025688845.1 of Cucumis hystrix. Lineage (NCBI taxonomy): Eukaryota > Viridiplantae > Streptophyta > Magnoliopsida > Cucurbitales > Cucurbitaceae > Cucumis > Cucumis hystrix. Next base: position 5,333,157 of record CM046892.1, on the reverse strand, counting down.
GCATTACTGTTCGTCTTTTATGGGCAAAAAACTTTAATATTGCTCAAAATGAGACCACCCAGTGGTTAGATGCGAACTTTCGTGACCTTTGAGACTGTTATAAGTTGGATCGTTTCATTCATTGGCCCTTTTTTCGTTTTGGGAAGGACAAAAAACTGAGTCTGGGCAACACAGTTCAGCTTTTGTGGGCAAAAAGCTTTAATATTTCTCAAAATGAGACCATCCAGTAGATAGATGCGAACTTTCGAGAGCTTTGATAATGTTCTAAGTAGGGTCGTTTCTTTCAATCGCGCTTTTTTTGACGTTTTGGGACGGAACCAAAAAACTGAGTCTGGGGCATCACTGATCTACTTTTGTGGGCAAAAAACTTTAATATTGCTCAAAATGAAACCACCCAGTAGTTAGATGCGAACTTTCGAGACCTTTGACAATGTTTTAAGTTTGATCGTTTCTTTCATTGGCCCTTTTTTCGACGTTTTTGGACGGAACCAAAAAACTGATTCTGGGGCATCACTGTTCGGCTTTTGTGGGCAAAAAACATTAATATTGCTCAAATTGGGACCACCCAGTTGTTAGATGCGAACTTTCGAAACCTTTGACACTATTCTAAGTTGGATCGTTTCTTTCTAGGCCATAGCATTGGTCCTTTTTTCGACGTTTTGGGACGGAACCTAAAACTGAGTCTGGGACATCATTGTTTGGATTTTGTGGGCATAAAACTTTAATATTGCTCAAAATGAGACCACCTAGTAGTTAGATGCGAACTTTCAAGACTTTTGACACTGTTATAAGTTGGGTCATTTTTTTCATTGGCCCTTTTTTCGACATTTTGGGACGGAACCAAAAAACGGAGTCCGGGCATCACTGTTCGGCTTTTGTGGGCAAAAAATTTTAATATTGCTCAAAATGACACCACCCAGTAGTTAGATGCGAACTTTCGATGTAAACCCGATATTTTCTTGGTCAATTGTTTTTATTTAATATATGTTAAAGGAATAAAAGATAAATGGAAATTAAGTATATATATATATAAATATATAAAATATTTTTTGGTTTTTATTAAGTAAAATAAAGACACAAGAAAAGAAAGAAGGAAGGAGGAGATGCACCGAATGCAATTTCTTTTTTATGTTATAAACCCATCCACCGCCAAACTTTTTTCAATTCCTTTCTTCCCCATTTTCTTCACCATTTCTTCACCAAATTTCAGAGAGACTTCAATGGGAAGAAGGCTGAGAGAGGAAGAAGAAGAAGCTCAAGAAGTATTGGTTGAAGAACACAATGAGTTTGCAAGATCAACTTCTCTATAGTTCACTATGCACATCTCTGTTTTTTTTTATTGATTCCAAGCTACACAAACAGAATTAAGAGGTGAGATTTAAATTTACTGAAAGCTAATTCATTTTCAAACAAACTTTATGAAGAAAGCTTTGCCTAAACACCAACCATGTGTGCGGTCTCACTAAGGTCACGTGTTTTGAGAGATCATTTGGACTGTAATAATTTTGTAACTAATATCTAGTTGGATATAAACTATGTTTGAAACTCCGTTTGAAATTTTGGAATAGTATGGATGAGTGTGTGGTGAGACACAGTTAACGTGATTTTGTGTCTGAAAACTGAATATATTATAGAAGTGAAAATTTTCTTTCGTTCTCAGGGTAACCCATATTTTAAGAAAGATGCTCCTGGAATTTCTGTAGAATTTTATAATACTTGTTCTATAGAAGTTTAGGCTGAAAAAGTTTGTTTTCGGAAAGTGTTATCATTCCACGATTTAGGTTAAAGAAGAAAACGAGGTGTGATAAGCATCTTCATTTCTCAAGAACATGGAAAGGCAGTTAAATTTGCTCTGTGAGAGGGCTACCAGAGGCTACATTTTCAGTTTGTCATTTTCCTCTTTCATAATACGACAATCTATTGATTTGACTTTTTATTTGATTGTATTTTTTTAGTTTTTCTGAACAGGAGATCAGTTTTTAGTTCTGGATATTGTGTAATTTTTCCTTAATTGAATCTACTCTTACTTTATTTTTTGTAAATTTCTCATTTTCTTCGTTTTGTGATGGATATAGCAAATGGGTTGTGTTTGTTTGTCTACTTTAAGCATTCTTTGTAGCTAGCTTTAAGGATTCCGTTTTGTTTAAGAAAGAGGGGAAAAAATATAAGGAACAATAAAATAGTGGCTTGAGGGTCTAGTTTTGGGCATCCACAATTCCTTTTGAGGTCTCGGGATCGAGAACCCAGAAACTGTTTAGATATTGTTCCTGATGTGAGCTTTTTAGTTTTTTTAGTTTTTTTATGATTAATACTTGTGAATTTTCAAATGATAGGATAATTAGTCATTAAATTGCACTTTTAATGAGATTATATTAAATTTTAAGCAACTTGTGTATTTTGTAAGCTTTCTAGTTTATCTCTTTTGTACACTACTTTTTTATTAGCGATTTGTCTTTTTTATTCCATTATGAATGGGGTTCTGAAGATTTTGTTTGGTTATTCCCAATTAAGGTTGATCTACAATCTGGTGCACAATACAGGTATAGGGTACGTGGCTGGTCCTTTTGATATAGTTGCTTTACTTTTAACAACCATCAAGCACACACTACTGTAAAAACAAACTCTCTTGACATTTTTTAACTATCAAAAATTATTATTCTTGACGGTTTTAAAACTGTCATTAAAGCCAACGTTAAGAAAGTCGAAGTTCTTAACAGTTAATCAAACATCAAGAATGTATTTGTTAATGAGATTGAAAAACCGTCAAGAATGTATTTGTTTATGACATTTAAAAAACGTCAAGCCCGTTTCAGATTTTTTTAAAAAAAATTGTAATTCAATTATGTTTTTGTTTCTGTATTGCCCTTGTAATCCCTATACATAGTGTGGTCCAACAATCTCATAAATATGCATGAAGACAATTCCAAAACATTAACATATATTAACATTTCACCATATATATATATGAAAATTTCGAAAATTTACATTTTTTTTATACTGACATATACAAAACATTACTTCTATCAACATCAACCTCATATGATAATTCCAAAATTACAAAATCAATCCAGCTATGCTATTCCAAAAATCACAAGACTACAATTTTAGTTCAAGAAACACAAACTTAATTAAAGAAACTTGAAACTCAATGACCTTAGATGAACTTGGCTTCAAATACAAACTTGCATTCCACAACCTAAACCAAAATACAACAATGTCAAGTTAAAATGTGTTCACATAGCAACTTTTTATCAAGTAGTTACAATCTTTCAAATAAGCAACAAATGTGTTCACTAGTGCTTGATTTAACCGTCAACCTTTCTTTCTATCTTAGACAATAGATGAACTCATTATCTTTATTTCACTAACCGATTTAAGCTTCCATGCTAATATGTCATCACACAAGCTGTCCACAATCTTAATGGTGATCCTTGGCCCAAAATCAGAAACCAATAATGCCTACAAAACTTCAACGTGATTAACTATAGATTTTAATTTGCCTTACGTATGATTTTTTGAAAGACTCTAGTCTCCAAAATTAAAAGGAGTACCTACTTATATCAATGAACAAGGACATAAAGAAAATACAAAACATTCAAACAATTCAAATTTCAGTTCTAAGAGAGTAGGATTTAAACTCATTCTAGGAAATAAAAGACCTGAGAAAAGTTTAAAAGAAGAGATAAAAGTCACTTCACCAATCCTCTAGTTGCAACTAGAACATCCCATTAAATTCATCAACTGGAGGAAAAATTACCTAGCTTTTCAGAAAAGTTTTGGAAGTGATGAGACAAATAGATTCTTTAAGATTGTACCTAAAGATATTGAGGGGAATGAAACACAAATATAGGTGTATCGTAACATAAGCTAAAACATCAAATATATACGTGAGAATTCAAATGGATATCACATATTTTCTAAAAAATGAAACAACGAATAAATAAGCCAATATAAGGTGACATAAATCTGACTTTCATAGGTTATTGGGTTTCCTCTAATATGATCAGAAACCGAATTTTCAAATGAAAAATAAACAAGGGTGCAAAAAACTAACCCCGCAAAAAGGAGTCTTAAAACTAAGAAGCGTACTCCAAACAATCTTTAAAAGACATAGAAACATAGAAACAGATGAGGAAAGCTCTTACTCAGAGCAATCCATGTTACACATGATGGTGGATAATAAGAATAATGTTATTCCAAATATAAACTTCAAAAATTTGAAGCAGAAACAAAAAAAAAAAACAATGTAAAGCAACATGTTGAACATCAAGGATTTGAAAAACTTAATTAATATTTTCAAATATTTTGCTTGATTTATTAGAAAAAAAAACACATGAACAACCATTCACTAGAAGCATATGATAAATTTATAACTTATGAACTCAAAATTAAGATACAAAATGTAAAAAAATTTCCAAACACGAGAGTGAAAATCTCGAAGTACGCAAGGCAAAAACAAACAAATAAATGTACATAGTAAGCAATAAACTAAGTATGCTGCTATGGAGAGGTGAGATGACCCATTCACGATAGGCCTATTTGTTTATATATTGAATTTAATTGTGATGGTCTGAATGATGTGAATGATACATTGATTCGAATTCAAAATGTCGTTAGGTTTGTTAGATCTTCTCTTGCTAGACTTGCTAAATTTAAGAAGTGCTGAGGAGGAGAACATATCTTGTGATAGTATGTTGTGTCTTGATGTTCAAACTACATGGAATTCGACATACTTGATGTTTGATGCAGCTGAAAAGTTTGAAAATGAATTTAAGAGGTTAGAAGACTACGATACGGTATACATGAATGATGAGTGTAAAACAATTTCTTGAGATTAGAAAATTACAAGAATATTTACAAAAATGTGTCTGTTTTCTATGAAGTAACTATTAGGCTTTCAGGGTCTCTTTATGTTACTTCCAAAACAGTCTTCCATGAGTTTAGTATTCTTTAGAATTTCATAAAAAAATATGCAAGTGTAGGTAGTCCTGATAATAAGTTATTACATGACATGGCTTTGAAAATGCAAGAGAAGTATGATAAGTGTTAGGGGAAGACCACAAAAACAAATTTCTTTCCGTATGTTGCTTTTGTTTTGGATCCACATTACAAGATAAAATCTCTCATGTATTCTTTGACTCAATTATTTGACATGGATATAGCAAAAGAAGTGGAAAATAAGGTGGAGTTTATTCTAAGAAGATTGTTTAGGGAATATTCTTCGAACTATCATAGCCATGAATCATCTTCAAGCTTGATTACATTATCTCAACTTCAAGTGTTTAAGGATTGTACAGGTATGACACCTTTAGTTTGTAGGACTAGTTATAATAGTAACAGATCTTCCACTACATCTAGAACTACTTCTTCTGCTTCAAACGTTTTTCGTATCCATTTTGAAGACATGGATGAAGAGGATGTCCTAAGTGTGGATACAGAAGTTGATATTTACTTATTAGAGCATCGTATTGTACATGAAGAGAACTTTGATTTATCTTAGAGTGGTGGAAAGGAAATTCTTCAAGATATAAGGTTCTTAGTCAAATCGCAAGAGATATTTTAGCAATTTTGATATCCATAGTTGCTTCCAAGTCTGCATTTAGTACTAGTGATAGAGTGATTGATCCATTTCGTTCAACGTTAGCTTCAACCACAGTTGAGGCACTCGTATGTGAACAAAATTGGCTACATTCAAAAGCAATTAATATTGAATCTATTGATCTTAAAAAATACTTGGAGGACATTGCAATAGTTGAAGAAGGTTTGTATTTGTAGAGCATTCTTTCGAATTTGCATACTTCAAAATTCAAATATATTGATTATGTCATTACTATGTTAATAATAAGATTTTTTTTAGACTTCAAATAGGGTATAGAGGCAAAAATCAAGGAGATGAGCGAGAAGGAGAAGAGCAAGAAGAATAAAAACGTAAAGGAGAAGTTGTCTCGACGAAGTTTGTATGACTGGAGGACTTTTATTTATGTTAGGTGGATTTTCAAACTTCTATGTTTGTAACTTTGTATGAATTATTTTGATGGACTTTCAAACTTCAATGTTTGAAACTTCTATGTTTGTAACTTTGAAAATTCAATGTTTGTAACTTTGTAGGAATTAATTTAATTTATGTTTGAAACTTTGTAGGAATTTGATTTATGTATAATGTTCATAAAGGATTTCAAAATATAATATTTATGCATAAGTGGTTCGCTTTGACATAGATGATCAGTTCGATTCAGTTTTGAATGAGATTTTTTTTGCATTTTGAGGTTCGGTGCGGTTTTAGCATCAAACCGAACTGAACCGAATCGCGAACACCTCTAATTCAAACCGTCTTTTTATGTATTTTCCGATACTACTTTATTTTTACTTTTGCTCTTTTTCATGTCTTATTTTCTTTATTCTTTTCAACGGCTGATATTGTAACCATGGCTCTTTAATTATGAAATATATTCATGCTTTCATAGTTATGAGCTAAACATGTAAATATTTAATCATGCAGATGCCCTAAAATCATATGGCTTAAGCAAATGATAATTCAACTTGTCGCTTTGACTTTTGTGTTTTCTTAGTTGAGTTTAATTGTAGTTTGATAAATTGAATTAGCCTAATTTAACATACCAAGGGACTCTTATATATGCCGGGACTGTTAGGATTTATGTCCTAAAACTCGTAGATTGTAAATATAATTCATTGACCGTTGTTAATAAAGTGTTGTTATTGTAATAATTGTTATTGATTAAATTATTAGTTTCATCTTAATAACTCAAATCCAATAAACTAACATCCTAAGCTGTTTAATGAGTCTTGAACAGTATGTAGAGATATACAGGGGTCAATGTTCGAGATCAGCTTAAAGGGTCTATAGTATAAAGATAAGGCGGGGTACCTTATCCTGGTAGCACTATGGATACGGCTCACTTTGTATTTGCTACAAACGCAATGATCAACAGCGTTCATGTAGTTGACATGCGAGTGAGGGTATCCTATGCAATGAGATTGCATAAGATCGGACCATGAAATAGTAACCACTATATGTAACTCCGTTAACTAGTTAGGTTTTAGTTAGGTTTCTAATTCACTAAGATGACCTAGGTAACTTAGTCTTAATCCTGAGCGTATTATGAACTCCAGTTCGTAAGGAATTGTCCTTTGATTTGTACGGGTGAGAGTGGTCAGATCACCGACTCAATAAGCTTATCATTTTGAGGACAAGACCGATTAGAGAGTTGGGAACATAATTACACAAGATGAGTGTTCCCTTAAATGGTGTCTCCAGATCTTGAACAAAGGGTCCTATGCTCTCTATGGCACGAGAGGGGTTTCTGTTTAATAGTAGGACCATAAACATGTTGTTCATTGGAGGAGCACTAGTATTTAAGGATTAGAGTTAACCCAGGGGTAAAACGGTAAATTGACCCAATTGGTGTTACGAACACTCGTGAAGGACTAACTTACTGTTATTGGTCTATATCCATGGACACAGAAATATATCTACAATAAGAAGAGTTCAACTGTGAGTCTTTAGTGGGGTGTACACACAATTAACGAATATTGATTAATGTGGTTAATGAGATTAGTCAGTTAATCTTAGATCGTTATAGCTTTTGATCTGTAGGTCCATTAGGTCCCCTTCTTAGCTCGTAATAGGTAATGAGATTTATTTATATTGGTTGTAATTTTAAATGTTTAAATTTACTTTGGTAATTAGTTTAATGTATAGTGATACATTATAATATAAAGTTTATCAAACTTTATTATATAAATTTAATTTTGGATATGATTCAAAATTAATTTATGAGAGATAAAATATTTGAATGAGTTCAAATATTAATTTAATGTGAATTGGATTCATATTAAAATTATTGGTTATGAGAGAAAATTATATTTGAATATGATTCAAATCTAATTTAAGTTAAATATAAGATATTTAATTTAGCTATTAATGAATTGGAGAATTAATTAAATAGTTTAGTTTGATTTAATTAAATCTTTAAGATATTGGAGAGATATTCATTCAAATAAGATTTGAATGAAATATTAATTAAATATGATTTAATTAATTATTAACTAAGTGATTAATTAGTAGATTTGATAATAGAATTTCATGATTCTCTCATACTCCCTTTCCTATTCCAAGAAGGAAAGAGAGTTATAAATATTTAGAAGAAAAAGTTTTCTTTAACGAATTTATCAAGAAAAAGAAGCCAATGTTTTTTCTCTCTGCAAAGAGAAAAGACGTTCTCTCAAATACCTTTAAACTTTTTTCCATCCCAATTGGTTCCCACAAACCAATCTCATCCCATATGATAGGAAGGTCTCCAACGGGTGGTGTCCCAATTCAGTGGTTTGCAGATTCAAAGACGTCATCGAAAGTAAATTCTCTGCAATTAAACTAAAAGCATGCTTAGTTTTTTTTTTAAATTTTGATTCTAAATTTTTGCCAATGTACTAGTATTCTTGGATTCCCAAGTTAAATTGAGTAATGGTTTTTTAAAATATTCCACCGCCATAAGGCTTTTATCCCTTAAAGGCCCCCAATAATACAAACTTGTGCTAAGAGGGGAAGAATGAGGAATTCACCTAACTAGGGTTAGGATGTTGGACAACTATATCTAATATAGTTAAATGTATTTTAAGTTTCATGCTTGTATTTTTTTACTTAGAGTCCCACCCTCTCGAAAGTGGTAGTATTGTATTTGAACTATATATCTCGATAAAGTTTGTGACCCTCCTTGAAGGGAGTCCTTAATTACAATTGGTATCCAAGTGTTGAAACCTAAAATAATGCCACTGAGGAAACATGAGGAACGGGTCGAGGAATCACAATGAAACTTGAGTGATGTGCATGAGGAGTAATAAAGACTTCTCAAAATGGACATTGATCAATGAAAGAATCGACTAAGAAGATGAATTTGACACTTCAACAAATGGATGAACAAAGAAATGTGAAGATGAAAAATCAGACATCAAATTATTGTTTCACAATTTTGAGGAATAGAAAAGTGTGACTGAGAAGGCTCATAAAGCTATATCATCCAAAGGAATCTATTGAGTTCCACCAAAAGAATGGATGATCCACCCTAAAAGAAAACACTGTGAAGGTTGATACGCACCTAAACTGTGTGTGTATTTTGCCTTTTATTTATGATTATTTTATTAGATTTGATTTGTTTGCTAGTATTTTTTAGAGCATATTCAGAAAAGTGAGTGTTGGAAGCAACAAATCTAAAACAAAGTCAAGATCGAACGAGAAAAAGTAGAGAACAAGAGGAGTAACCCTAATCTCTACGTAGGCGTCGCGATACTAGGTCAACGCCTGCTTGGCTAATTTCCTCAAGAGCTCATAATTTGTGCAAAGCAGCAAGCACCATTGCATTCTATCGAGGCGCAGCATAACACTTCAACAATCATAGCACCGCGACGCTTTCTTAGGACGTCGCGCCAATTTTCCTATTTTACACCATTCGTATTTTTGGAAAGTTATTGCCGCCCAAATTTGCCTCTGTTATATATTTGAGTTCTCTTCAACATTCAAGACACGAGGTTTACTTAATTTTCAAACCTAAAAGAGTGCTTTTTCTGTGAAAAGTTAGAAAGTGAAGATTACTTTCTGATAGTTCAAGATTTCGAGACGTTGTTCAAATGGAGATTAACAATTCCCATAAAAGTAGGAGCACAATAGTGTCTTCTCTACCACAAAATTTTGGACACGATCGTTTAGATTTGGTACACAGTCGTTTATATTTGGAACACGATCGTTTAGATTTGGGTAGCCAAATCTAAACGGCCCAAATCTAAACGGTTTTTTAAGTTTCTTTGATACATGATCATTTAGATTTTGCTATTTTTTGTACACGATCATTTAGATTTGGCAATCCAATATCTCAACAATTTTTTCACAATTTTGTAAATTTGGCACACGATCTTAAACAATCAAATAACAGTTTGAAATAAACAAAATTGCAGAAGAAGGAAGATGGAAAGGAAGAGCAAACGGAAATATTTAAAAAAAAAAATTGTAGAAGAATAGAAAAAGACGATAGAAAGAAAAAAATCGATGAAAAGGAAGGACAAACCTGGAATATTTAAAAAGAAATTGTTAGTTTCATGGGTCTTTTCATTTTGTTACATGGGCCGTAAATATTTTGTCAGTTTGTTATATTTATGAAAATTAACCAAATATATGTATGTGTGTATATATATATAATATATATATATATAATAATAAAATAAAATAAAAAAATTATTCGGGGCGCAGTCGAGGTTGGGAACAGAGATACCCTTCCCCATCCCCCCCAATTTGGGGGGAAATTTTGCCATCCTTGGTCATTGAAGCATGGTTGTCTAGAGTTTGATGAGAACGGTTGTTGGGAATATGGTCACGCAAAGTTTTAATAAATATCAAATTTTTAATTTATTTTTAACAAACTTTTAAAATGTTGGAGATGATTCCCTTACAACCACCAAAAATAAATATATCACTAAACAAATAAATCTAAAGTGATATTTTACTTTCTAAAAATCATTTTTTATTTTATTGCCAAACATGATTATTTTAAATAAAAGTGATTTTGACAATAGCAAAAATGATTTTAGGCATGTCAAAATCACTCTCAAACACATTCTTAGAATGATTGAATTCTTTTGGCCATCGATAGAGCAAGTTTTGTTTGGTGACTGAGGGGGTGAAAAGTACTAGAAAAGTGCTTTCTTCAAGCATAGATTTTGTGTTAGTTTTATTGCATAAATGTGTTCATTGATGTTTTGTTTGTTTAACTCACTGGAATTGAATGTTTAAACCAAAAGGGACTAAAAAGAATGCAAGATGAGGAAAATACCCTATAGGAAGGTCAAAGTTTGAGTTAGGGCATGCAAATGAGGTGAAAATTGCGTGGACAACACTGTTATAATATTGTGGCACTACAATTATAAGTTTTGGTTTAAATCGCGAGCTAGCAAGAAAAATAACAAATTTTTAAAGTTCATTTGAGAAAATAACAAAAAAAAAAGTTTCAAAATAGTAAAATAGCAAATTGAATTTTATAACGGAAAACATTAATTAGCCAAGGATGAAAATACTCTACAATTCCTATAATACTAATTAGTGAAAGGCAGGAATGACGCTTAACCGTAAATGTAACTAATCCATAAATACACCAAAAAAATTAAAAAACCAATAATAAATTGTTCTAATTTAGTTCATTATTAACTAGTTTGATTTAACTTTTTCCACATTAGTTATAGAAAATTAATTATCCAAATATATACAAATTTAGTTATTTTCTTCTCCCATCCACTAAATCAAATATAGCGACACAATAATATAACTAACCAAATATGTACGGATTACCTTATTTACTAATCAAATACAGTACAAAAATATACCGTAACTAAACAAATATATACAACTTTACTTACCTTATACCACAAATCTACCAAATTTGATTCTACACAAAAATACATTATAAATAAAACAATTTGATACAACTATAAAAAAAATACATTGTAAGTAAAACAAGTTTAGTTAAGTGTTACAAAAATTTTGATTTGTTTCTTCTATAATCTTCTAATCACTTTACAAGAAAATAGACGATGCCTAAAACATTCACACTATGTGAAAGAGAAAAAAAGATAAATACATTATAACAAATTTGCATAAAGGATTAGAACTCAACATGTGTGTTTTATTCAAAGAATTATTTTAATAAACTAAGGTATATATTCATATCGATCTTAACCATGACTTTTTAAATACAATTTCATCTCAATTCAACATTCATAAAGAATACTACC
>CM046892.1:5277660-5321354 GCA_025688845.1 Cucumis hystrix | reverse complement strand
ATTACATAGTAATCAATCAAAGTTCTTACAGAGGTAATTTCAAAATGTTTCATTCTTAGAGCGTTAAAGGAGAATCATTCAATCAAACATCTCCTAGTAAAATCAAACCTTTTGCAATGCCAACGTACAATGAGAATATATTAGGAGCACAATTGACAGAATTATAATTAGGGCAAGGAGGTTATCTCCATTTCCAAACATCCTTGTTCATTACCACCAAGGTTACCCTTGATTCTACATTCTATTTTCATAATTACGTTAGATCACAATTCCCCATTCAGAAGTCTAGGAAGAACTTCAACATCATTTCGTTCTCAACAAAATAAGCAAAGGAAAGGTCAAAATCAATATGGCACGCAATCGACAGATATCTCAACCAGAATCCGCATAGATAATAGCACCAACCAAAACAATGTCAAATTAAAACCTTACCTCATCAAGGGGATTCTCAAATTGAAGATTTATACTCTCGGCGTGTGCACGCATGACAGGAACTCGTATACAAGTGGCAGTAACTTTAACATTTGCATCACTCTTGAGAAGCATAAAACAAGTCAGTTATAGTAAGATAGGATTCCATTCACCAAATCCAAAGAAAAGGAATCACAAAAGTTATGTATATAAAGGTCAGGAAGTAAGCGGTGTCCATAATTCACAATCAGCACTCACCCAGACAAGTTGGTAGTTTTCCTCAAGAACTTTCAGAAAAGGGAAGATAAACGAAATAGTTTAGAACATCAATTCTACAACTGAATGAAGGCAGCCTGAAATTTAGAAAATTGATCCTCGGAATAAGGATAGAAGTATCGAACTCGCCCAACTTTCAAATGTATCAACATGTTCTTTGGGCTTTGCAACCAAAAATTTCATCCGACTACCTTTGATAAGTTAATAGAAAAACTTCAACTTCGTCTGCTCAAACATGAAACACTAATAGTTGGAATCCTGCCCTTCTCAATAAGAGATTTGACTCCCAAGCCAGTTTGTTCATCTTTAGATAATTTAAAGATTGCATCTTTCATGGTTACATAGTTCTTGTCGGTTGGATCGGGAATGTTTCCTTTCTCAATTGTCTCCTTTAATATGTTAAAAGCCATGGAAAAGTTGTGTTTTGATAGGAAAGCATCAATCAATGCAACAGAGACATAACTGTCAGGTTTCATTTCCTTTTCTTCCATCCTATGGTAATAAACTAGAGCTTCATCAGGCTTTCCACACTTGCAAAGACCGTGCACAATTGCCATGTAAGCAATCCTGTTTGGGGAACAACCTTTTTCCTGCATTTCATTCCAAAGTATTTTGGCATCGTCAGGCCTTCCAGAATGGCAACATCCATTAATCAAAGTCGTGTAAGTGATGATGGTTGGTTTCTTGTTCTCTTCATTCATTTGGGAAAGACAAAGGATGGCCTTATCAATATCACCATTTTCGCACCATCCATTAATAAGAAGATTATAGCTAACAGTTGAAGGAACAAGCCCTGCCACTCTCATTTTGTGAAGAAAATTGTAGGCTTCATTAACTTTTCCAGCTTTACAATAGCCTTTTATCAATACGTTATGAGAAACCACATCTGGACGATAACCACGAGTACAAATGTCTTGAAACAGCTCAAAAGCACGATCCACTTTGTTAATCTTGACTAGGCCATCCATGGCAGCAGAGTAGGAAACTATATCAGGCAAGAAGCCTTCACAAACCATATCAGCAAGAAAATTAGAAGCTTCAATAACTCGCCCATTCTTACACAGCTGTTTCACGAGGAGTGTAGAATGTTTTATCCATGGCTCGTGCCCATGACCCCGCATCTCCCTCAATAATTCAATGGCTCCTACAGTATCCTCTCTCCTACATAGGCACCCAAATATTGAATTATAAGTAAAATGTGTCGGCTGAAGTCTCGATTGCTCCATGTCTCCCAAAAGCTTATAACTTTCCTTCAATCTATCTGATTTGCACAGTGCATCTATCAAATTGTTGTAAAGTAACTGGTTTCGTTCACAACCAAGTTGAACCATATCTTCAAAGAGGCTTAATGCTGCATCCTGATCCAACTTACTTGTTGTCTTTAGCAGACCATGAATTACGATATTGAACGAGGCAGTATTAGGAAATACCTTCTTAAAAGTTTGGTGGATTTCCAAAATGTGAATATTATCACTATGAGATTCATTTCCCATTATAAGCTGAAGCAAATAACAAGTACTCTCTACTTTTCCAGCATTAACAAGAAATTTCAGCACACTATTGAAAAGCAAGATCATACCTTCATCATTTATATCTTTTGGTCTTTCCCCAAGTAACATGATCACAACTCTTTCTTCCGGAGAAGATGCTACCAGCTTTGCAAGTATCCGAACATCAGGCGTAATTCCAAGCATCTTCATCTTAAAAAACAAAGCCATTGCTTTCTCAAATGCCCTCTTCTTACAAAGCCCTCCTATTAGCACATCATAGATTGAAACATCAAGAGTAAAACCCAATTTCAGCATTTTCTCAAGCAACTTAAGAGCCATATCCTCTCTGGATTCCTTCACAAAACCATGAATCAAAGCATAGAATGTCTTTCCATTTAACGTAAGATTCTGATCTCCCATTCTGTCTATGAATTGCATTGTTCTATCTACCTCACCCAACTTGCTAAAAGCTAATGCCAAGATCGAAAAGACATACCCATCAACCCAACCTCTCTCATGCATATCACTAAACACAATTAGAGCTTTGTCAAACTTGCCAGCATTGCAATAAGCCTTCAAAACTGGTGTCAATGTGTACTTGTCCACTTCCCACCCGAAATCTTTCATCTCCATCAACCTGTTCTCAATGGAATCAATAGAATTTGTCTTGGACAAAATTTCCAACAAACAGTTATAACTATAACTATTTGGGACACACAGATCCATTGATCTAACCTGATCAAACAAATAGTTAGCTTCCTCAACCAACCCCACACTTCCCAAACATCTTAAAAAGACTCCCAAAGCTCTAGGGGTCATCGAACAACGAAAGTTAAGGACATCCATAGCAACGGCTCGTAGTAGGGCATTTTTTCTAGCATGTGATAGGATTGATGCAATGGCATTGAAAGTATAACAATTATGTCTGTACCCATGTTGTTTTGAGGCCCAGGTGAAGAACATATGAGCAATCTTCCAACTCCTCAAGCCATTCAAGACAGTTACAACAATTTGAGGGTTGAGACTTGGAGCTAAATTTTTCAGCTGAGGGTCATCAAGGGAAAATTTTTGTTGGCTAAAGAGGGAAATGAAGTTATTACTGATATAGGTTTCATCTGGAGGAGGAAGAACATTGATTACTTCTGTACAAATTAATCTATAAGGTTGAGAAACCATAGGAGAGATTTTTGCTAAAGATACGTGAAGCAACGGCAAAAGAATTAGTGAATTTGACGAACTTGGAAAGGCTTGGATTGGCAAGCGTAGTTTTGAAAAGCGCCATTGGAATGTAGATGAGAAATTCAAGTTCTGTTTAATAAAGTTGAAGCTCATATTCCATATGTTTTTTGGGTTATTTCATGTGAGCTCTCTCATTCAGAGAAGGTTTAGCAGTAAAACCTGCAAAAATAGCAACGAAGTAACTCAGATGTTCATACATAAACTTAGAAGTCCAATTATTACAAGCAAAAATGTGCTGAAAATGCAAAGGAAACTAATACACTTAATTAAATAGTCCATATATTACAAATTCATAATCTTTTCATTAGAAAAAGGACGTGCCTTTGGTTGCCGATGGGGAGAGAGGAATCAGCCTTTGCAGACCAGTTGGAAGGCAAATAGCAAAACCTTGAATTTTTGTTTTCCTCAACAAAACCAAACAAGAGCCAAGAAGGAGAAAGATAGTTTCCTTCCGGTATGAACACTTTCAATTGCTAAGTGAGAGTGAATGATAGAATACATAATATAAAATTTGGTTTAGGGAAAAATTTAAATCTAGCTTAAAAAATGGTCATACCGGAAGTTCCGGTATAGGGGCGGCAGCAACGGCACCAAAAGAGACGGGGCAGGGGACGTGTACGCCCTAGCGTGGTGAAACTCGCGGGACTATGTAATTCACTCTCTTTTCTTTGATTATATTCATATAGTGTAGTTGTTTTTAGAAAAAAAGTATTCAAATTTAAATCTAAACTACTAGTCTACTATATATATATCGTACACAATATTATATTATAAAAATCTTAAACTAATAAATTATTTTGTTGGGAAAACTAACAATAAAATAATCAATCTATATTAATAAAAAGAAATAAAAATAAATATGTTAGTAAGTTCCAACTTATATTAATTAATTATAAGGAAAAATTTTAAAAATAGAAGAATTGGCTTTACGGCCCATAGCAAAATTTTAATCCAAGCCAAAATGATAACTAAAATTTTAACCAAAACCCAAAGTAGCCATGTTTTTTTTTGCTATAGGATGTAAATACTTTCTATTTTCTTCTATTTATGTAAATTCCCCTAATTATAAATTAACTAAGATTCTTAAATTTAAAACATTTTTCAAGTAGAAATCTCACACAACAAACACACCTATCCAAGCAATCTAGATACCTTCGAAAACATTCCTACAAAACAAACATGATTATCTAAAGATGTCGAACAAATATAATTCCTGACATCTATAATTTTGGGCATTTGAATATTTTAGTTATCTACATTCCTAAAAAGCAAAATACTGTTTTTTTCATCTTTAATATTAATGTCTATTAATAATTAATTTAAAATAATTAAAATAATCTCAGTTTCCTACTTTTTATAGATGGTACCTTTTTCGAGTTTACCAAATTGATTGGATTCCAGTTTCTTTTTATTGGATCGAATACATGTTTGGACTTCATGGACTCTAATATTATATGAGATAGTAGTATGATGTTTGACCTAAAAACACATTGACAATAAGAATTCATCCTATATGTTATAAGAAATGTGAAGTGCCTTAATCTTAATTTTGACGTAGAATAAATTCTCGACAAATATATATATACATAGACTACAACTTTGTATTGTGTGTCATGATCACACAAACCTATTTTGCATCATGGAAACCTAAATAACAATTAGTTACTCACTTCCCATCCCATGATCAAGTTTGCTAGTCAAAGTGTGCTTGGGCCTTCAAGAAGTGCCTGTCCATTATTATACCTATAAAGTATAGGAACTAATTTTAAATTCATGAAAGATTATTAAGGACTAGAGAGTGGTTTAAAAGATGAATCGATTGTTCCATCAATTTAAAAAGTTTTGAGGGAAAGAAAATTTAATTGACCCAGTTTTTCTTTCATAATTATAAGTTTTTGTATGGGGAGGATTTTCACACCATTCATTCAATCAAAGCACTGGATGTGTATCTCTGGAAAGAGAGCATCTGATTGTGGCCTAATTCTAAATAACGAATTAAAGCTAATTAAAAGTTTTTTTTCCAAACGCATCTTAATTAATTTTTTATCTCCATGCACCGTATAGATTATCAAAATTCTTAATTAGGTTATATATATGCATGGCGGAGCATTTTATGAGGTTATAACTTTGAAGGTGTACCATCCAAATCCATCCTCTTCTCCTTATCACCTAATCATTCTATCATGCATGCATTCATTGTGGGGACTGTCCTTTATGTCATTTCTTTTTCTTTTTTTACCTGCGTTCTATTACTCTCATGTTGCTTCTCTTCTGTACAGGACCTCTCATTTCCTTAACCCGTTGGAGTACATAAGAATCTTCTCATTTATTGCTTCAGCTGTGCAATCTTCTAGTTTTTTATTGTCATATCATCTCAACTTAATTCTAATCCGGTTCGGTGGGTGGTAACCCTGGTGGAATATTATCTTCTGATCAAATTGTGGGGAGCAGGTCCGACTCATTAACCAGGTTTCTCATTGGTCGACCCTCTGCAAGGCACTTTTAAGTTGAACTCTAATGTTGTTCATGACTTGAATGGTGATGTTTTGTGTTTGCCTTGAAAAATTGTTTTCAATAGATTCTATCGAGTTTGCTAAGGCCATTGCAAATATTTAATGATCTTACTATAGCTCTTTAGGCTAACATATATCCCCATGTTCTTCGAAAGCTTTTGGTTGTAAATTCTCGTTATGCTAATGAAGAGGTTCAAGCTTTTGTTGAATATGTTTCTAATTGTAGGTCTATTCTTGATTTCATTTGGGCTATAACTAGAAGAATAATGTTGTTGCTCATGGACTAGCTACGCACTAATAAGGCAATCCTAATCCTCAATCTAAAGATCCAAGCTATTAAAGAAGCAAAAACCTTTGAATCTAAGAAACTAACACCTCCCTATACTAGTTTAGATCAACCAAGAGAATGTTATAATTTGATTACTTCTTAGATTGATCAAATGTTTAATAATTTGATTATAGCACCAAGATCATGCTTGAAATTCAAATTCAACAAAAATCACCATACTCATATTCCATACAAATCTATGAAACTGCAAGATAGTCATAGCAATTCACATATACAATACTTTTAAGATTAACCAAACTTGTTGAAAATAAAAGATTTACCAAACTTCAGTGAGCGTGCGAAGGGATAACATACGATTGTAGCGAGAAGACGAAGTCGGGCACGAGCAGGGGAGCTACTGGGGCGAGAAGTGAAGTCCGGCACAGGGTGGGGAAATCTTAGGGGCGACTGTGTGCAGCAGCTGTGGGTGAAAGGGGGAAATTCGGGGGGGGGGGGGAGGGAAATAGTGGGGAAAAGGGAACATTAGGGAAATTAAAATTAGTGTTTTTTTTTTTAACAAAAATTTAATATTAATTTTCTATATATGTAAAAAGATGTATGGTTTTTTTGTTCTAAAATTTATGTTAAGTTTATGCATAAATATTTTATCCATATAAATATATAAAAAGTACATTTTTAAAGATAGCAAAATAAATTAAAATATTTAGAAGTTGTAGCAAATTTTTGGATTTTATCGCTTAGCATATCAATAACTATTAGTGATAGAATTTGTTATAGGTTCTAAATATTTTGTAAAATTGGCTATTTTTTAAAATTCTCTGGTATAAGAGTGGTTTTTTGTTTTTAAAATTGACGCTGACGTTTTTTTGGTATAAATTTTGTATGGACATAAATTTGTAAAAAAAATGTATGAGTTCTTTTAGAAAAAAACTTTATGTTGACATGTTTTGTGCATCATTTATATTAATCTTGTATTAGCATAAAAATGTAAACAAATGTATGATTTTTTTTTGTTTTTAAAACTCCAACGTTTGCGTCGTCGTCATATGTACAATTCTTGTGTCGGTATAAATATGTATAAAAATGTATTGATTTTTCATTTTCAAAGCTTAGGTCGACGCTATTTGCATCACCATATGTACAAATCTTGCGTCAGCATAAATATGTATAAAAAAAATATATTAATTTCTAAAACTTTGTTGATAAATTAGAATTTCATCGAGATAAACACGCTTCTACCCACGTAAAATGATGCATCAGAATAAAAAGTGTCGAAATTGTAAAAAATTCTTGTATTGTGAAGATCTAGAAGCCAAATTTGGAAATATTGTAATTTTTTTATTGAGTCACTCCATAGTCAAACTTGATCAACGTTAGACTGAATGACTCATATGCATTTTATCACAATAATTGCCATTTTTATGCGGAAAGTCTCAGTATATAAAATTTCAATTTTCATTCATAAAGTATTAGACAGACTTGTAGAGCTTCTAAAGAAATTCCAAAAAGTGAAAAATAAAACTTTGAAGAAACTTTTCTCTTCCAACCATCCTTAATATTAACCTATTAAGGGTAGCCATCCTAACTAGTCATATTAAAACAAATAGAATTACAATAAAAATGTGATGTTAACTAATAGAATGAAGATTTTCAAAGTGTTGGGCTCGTGGAAGATTAATGATACCTCATAGTCCACTTCAACCGAACAAACATTGACATTCAATACTTCAACAAATTGTATTTCATCTCTTGTATTAGCATGTAGCACATGAAATTGAAGACAAACCGATCCTATTCATTATTGTACTTGATGAATGAATGATTGTGAAATCTTTACTACCTTAGATCTTGTAATTGATTCCTCCAAAACGTGTGAAACATTGTGATTCTTATCACACATGCTTGAATCTTTAGTTTTTTTTTTTTTCCGCAATCTAGCTTGAAAAGTCCTTCAATAGATTTTGCCCTCGTTTTGATTGAATTTGTTTTTATGTTTTCCTTATTGTTATTGCACTAAAAAAAAACTATATTTATTTTTTGTTTTCTTACATTCAATTAAGGAGTGTTGTCAAATATGGTAAAATAAATTAAAATATTTATAAATTATAACAAATTTTTAGATTATATCAATGATAGAAATTAAAATATTTATAAATTATAACAAATTTTTATATTATATCAATGATAGAAATTGATACACTTCTATCACTGTCTATCAATATCACTAATAGAAGCATACTAGTGTCTATCAATATCTATTATGAATAAAATTTGAAATCTTATATAGTAAATATTTTGTCAAATTTGTTATTTTTTACAATTTACCTTCAATTGAGTAAATAATTAATTTTTGTTTTACGTACAAATTGATAAAACAAACACAAATATTTATCTTTCAAGCATTAATTATTACACCTATGCACACATATTAATGCCCATCCAAACGCATGCACTAACTATTTTAGAAAATTAAATCTACATATTTAATGCCCATCACCCTATAAAAATGTATGGAATCAAAGATTAAAGGGGACAACAGCAGGATTAAGGCAAATTTGAATAGTCAAAAAGTTGAAAGAGATAATAGAGAAAAATTCACTGAGATCTTATAAAATTCTCTTCTCTTTCCAATTTTCTTTGAATTTCATGTTATATTATTACTAAAAGCTATGCTAAGTTCATGTATTCAATTAGCTTATACAACAATTTCAATTAAAAGCTACATTTATTACAAATACATACATATACATACATATATATATATACATATACATACATATATATATATATATACATATACATATACATACATATATATATATATACATATACATACATACATACATATATATATATATATGTGTGTGTGTGTGTATATATATATATATGTGTGTATATATATACATACCCCATCCAATTTGTTAACATTCAAGCATCCAATTGAGGAAGAACAACATCTTGAATAGCAATAAGCTTTGCCTTTCCACCAAATTCAACTGGCAATACATCCTCTCCAATTTCCTCTACCATACCTCTCCTCTCTTCTTCGTTGGTCACTATCACTACCTGAAATCACATCAGTTTCATACACCCAATTTAAAATACAAATGTCATCAAAATATTAATCAGCCTAACAATGATTCTTGCTCACATGCACTTTTCTAAGTTCATTTATAATATTTACACAGTGATCACCTTCTTAAATTCGATTCAAAAGATTATTGTAACATTATACCGATTTGAAATTATAGCTTCATGCTAATCAATATTTATCCTAAAGCCAAAATTTAAGTTAGGATGTCAATCCTATCTCATAACTTAGTAGATAAATCACTATGTATCATTCAAAGATCATGGTTTGACTCTTCATGATATTGATTGTCAATCTTTATATTTTTATATTTTTACGTTAACATTCTATTTATATTTTGAATTTGAAATTTTAAAATACAAAATTACATTTGACAAATTAGTATTTTAAGTTATAAACTTTTTTCTTTTTTCTTTTTGGGTTAAATTTAAACATATATACTGTAGCCTATAATATATTATAACTTGTATGATCTTGTAAAATATTAATTTTACAAAATTAATAACGTAGCCAGATGTTCATAAAATTAATTAGTAAAAGTTGAGACTCAACCTAATAATCATTTGAAGATTACAATTATTTTTATGCTTTATAAAAATATATATATTCAAACACATTTTAAGCCCGGTTTCAATTCAAGATCTAGATTCTAAAATTTGCGACAAACCACATATCTAAACAATGAAAATATGAAATACAACTCTAGTTCTGTCGTTTAAGCATGCCACGGTTTTCACTTCCTTCTTGGGTAGGGCACACTTTTTCTCAGTTAGTTCATCAATGTGGGTTACTTGATTAGAAAACTAATAGAGACGGGAAAAGAAGAGAAGAGAGTAGTTAAGGCCGGGTGAGAATTTTTCTTTAGAGAAAATACACTCTTAACCTGAACTTGGCAAGATATATCAATTTTAATCTAAACCTTTAATTTCATCAAGTTGAACCTAAGACTTATTTATCAAGCTTTTCTCTTTAATAAGAAAAAAAATGGAATAATTAAGAGAATGAGTGGACTTTATAATTTCGATGTGAAAGTAAAATTTCCTATACTGAAAATGCATAGATTTACTGTCAGCATATATATAGTTAAATTATGGATGCAACTTTTCTAGAACATTTGTTATAGAGATTCACATACCTTTTCAAGCGTTGCCTTCTCAAGGAACCGAGAGACCATCCTCCACACACTGACAAAAAACCGTGGCATGTTTAAGATGTAGCACTTTGCCAGACGTTCAGGATAATAAGCCTGCATTAAAGAAGGCAAAACAATCAAAACTTGTCATGGTTATAAGGAAGAGGAAGAAAGAAAAGGTACTCCAGAACAGTTGAGAGCCTGAAAATCATCCAGCCACATCCTGAATTTAATATTAGATTAAGGAGCCATTAGGACCACCAACTTCTTAAATTGGTGTCTTAATGTAAACAACTCAACCTCAATAATAAGTATTACACATTTATGAAGTATTTTGATCTTTCCATTTTTTTTATACTTTTCACATTTACCAATGAACTTCTCTCTACTTTCATTTTTATCAAGTAATTGATTTAGCTTTCTCAATCTACTTTTCACAATTATTTAAAAACTGTCAAGTTTTTCCACCTAAAACTCAGGAAAACCCAAAACAAAGGCAGCACTTTGTAGATATATATTGATATTCAAAGAGAATGTTCACAAAACAAGCCAAAGAGTGATATTAGAACAAACAAATATAAACAATAAGATAACAAAACCAGCTCCTTCGAGAAGGCTGGCAACCTCTCCCTCTAAAAGCTTCAGCAGCCTTTAACCAAATAAAACCTACCTACACCAATTTCTAAACATTTTCTAGGGGCGCTTGCAAAAATAGCAAAAAAAATTAATGATAATATGACGCATGTCACAACATTTTCTAAATTAAAAAAGTAGCAAATTTAAAAGTCGATAACCCTCTAATAGCTCTTTGATAACGACTGATATTGATTATTTTCATATTTGTCATATTCGCAATATGCAAAAAAAGAGATGCTGTATTTGTATGTATGATAATCGGAGCCCTCACACAGGACACTTAAGCAGAAATTCAATCTTACAACTCAACAATTAAACAGCATAGACACTCACATAGGACGCGGATAAGACATGACACCTTAGGACAGACACAGCACATTTTTTTTACAAAAATAAAAATACATGATGCATATAGAGAAATAATACTTGTAAAAACATCAAAACAACAACCATAAAATTAATTTCGGTCTGACTAATAGTTGATCCTAGTTTTATATAAAAATAATGGTAAAGAAAAAAACATATTTTAAAAATGAAAAATAATAGGAGAGAATGAAAAAAAAAGATTTAATAAAAGGAAAAAAAAGAGAAGAGAAAGAAAATATATAAAAACAGAAATGGATGATAAAAGAAAGAAATTGAAAACAAAAGAAAAAAAACACAAAAAGGGGAAAAAGAAATCAAATAGCAGGGTTAATGGGTCTTCAAGAGGCTACGTTTGAGGAAGGTGGAGAAACTCCATCGTGCCTCGTGGGTGTGGAAAAAGAATGGTACCAGCCTGAAAAAAACCCTAAAATAGGTTTTAAAACCGACGGGCTGGGCTTGGGCTTAATGGCTCATATTTTAGTTGTTTTTTTAGAGTAATTATAATCGGTAACAATTTTAGCAAAAATTGCAAATATAGCAAAATCTATTAGTGATAGGCTTCTTTCACTGATAGACTCTCATGGTCTATCATTGATAGACCAATATTTACAATATGGTCTATCGATGATAGACTTTTATATGTTTTGCTATATTTACAAATTTTTTAAATGTTATTATATATTTAATTATTTTGAATGTAATTGTTATATTTGCAACTATCCATTTTTTTTTAATATGCAGGTTGCCTTGTCCTAGAGGTGTCTCCAACCGTGTCGTGTCATGCCTTGTCTGAAATAAAAAATTTAATAATAAAATAATTGGACACACCAGTTAACATGTTGGACACTTGTCGAGGGCCAAATACAGCTTCAATGCTTCTTAGCTCTACATCCCAAATACAAACTTACTCACTCCAACATATTAACAAGGTACTTATTTATTTCTCCTTCACTGAATTGGCCAAAACACCGGTTTGGATTTTAGGTTCAGTTATGGTTTGATATATTATTGAAGCAATAGATCCTAAGCCCAACATTATGCTAAGCCATTTCATCTTTTATCTCGTACCTTTTCTTTTCCTTTTTTCTTTTTGATAAGATTTGTCGCATACTTATTTTATATGAACTGAACCTACTAGAGAAACATCAATCACAACTTACGTCTGTTAGAAGAACTGGTTTGGCTCGAAAAAGAAAGCAGGACATCGAGTAAATTCTAACAGTGAACAACATGATAGGCCCCCAATTATTAATACCTACAGAAGGAGGAAGACGGGGGAAGGTATGTTAGGAAATAGACAGAAGACAGGTGGAGAGGAGGATCTGAGAGGGACCCACTGAGAGTAATATATAAAGAATGTTTTGGGGATTGGTGGGATAGGTCATATTTTGGGAAATCAGCTGTGAGCTGTTTTTGGAGAAGAACCCGGCCTTCTCGAAGGAACCGGGATTCTAGTCATCACTTTCTATTTTCCTATTTCTTCTTTTCTATGTTGGTGTTCTTTGGTTATGGTTTTACTGTGCTTGTAAACTCTGAGTATTTTCTATTAATATAAAGTTAGCAGAGTATTGTCTCTGTTTCTCCATTGATGTTTTGGGATTTGTCTGAGTTTCAGGGAGGAGTCCTAACACAACAATATTATGAAGTAAAAAAAATCATCTAATTCATAGCTTATGCAATATGCATACTCTAATGGTCCAATGATTTTGGGTTTCTTTTGCAAACGAACATGTATCTTGTCCCTAGAAAATTTAGTCAATAACCAGAGTAATTATATACATACAAATTTAAAGCTCCAGCCATAAAGGAAAAGAAAATCTATGTACAGCATCGACAAACTTCATTCAGATGCTATCAGTTATAATTCATACCGTGTAAAACAAATATATAGGTTTAAAGACACAAGTTCTTTAAACTTTCATACTAGTAATATTTAGTCCTGAAACTTCAGTTTGTGATGATTCAGTCGCTTCCAAGTTTGTAAAAATGTAGTTATTATTTATAGTGGCAACTTAATCCCTATACTCTCAATTCTGTAACAACTTATCAGCTCCTACCATAAAAAAGACTAATCGAAATTAAGTGTTAATTTTTATTGCATAAATATTAAGATTTGCTGGTTTATAAATAAAATTCCTAAATAGTTTAGCAATCTACATGCATAAGAAACATCATTAAATCTTTAATAATATTTGACACGATAAGTACTAATTCATTTTGAAATATATTTATAGATATTAAATTATTACACTTATTGAAGCTCCCAAACTAAAGTTAAGAGACTAACATATCACTTCTGTGGAAGTTCAAGAGCAAAAAGTGTTTTTTATTCCATAGTTTACCTGCAATAACTGAAAGCCAGTTATCAATCCACGGGGATCAATGTTCTTGTATGAAATTTGCTGCAGATCAAGAATGCCAATCAGCTTCTCATTCCCAATTTCTCTTCCCTTAAAAGCGCTGAAACAGACACCAGAAACACCAAACAAGCTGTTACTTGAACTTATCAAGATAGAATTGATCTTATTTTTGCAGCAACAGTACGTTATAGAATCAAACTCTTCACATGATGGAAAATTATGAGGTACAAAGAAAGCATATGACATTTGATATGATGTCAAAATGGGCAGTGAGTGCAAAGAGAGATAATTTACAAAAGTTCTCAATACATGAAATTAGTACAGATCGAGTGGCACCTTGAAATTGTCTTGTCCAAGGAATAAACCACATACTCTGCATAAAGAAGATGAAAAATAAGTGAATGAGATATTATCAATCACCTGATGCCTTAAACTCAATTTTCTTTTTATTTTATAACTATAAGAGTGTACCTCGACTAATCTGATAATTTCCCAACTCTTATAACATTTAGCATAAAAAAACTCGCTTTAAATTGCAAGCTTTTATTTATGTTTGAGGAAATTTTAACAGTGTTTCCACAAAGGGGGGCAAATATGTCAAAGTCTTCATTGCATTAAACGCATAATACTGCACTGTTGGAGAGACAAAAGGCTTGATAATGCAATTCAATATATTTAATCATATTGAGATTGAGAGCTGGAAGTCCCCACACAAAAGGGGTGGGTCTAGTCCAGAGTTGCATGATTTTTTAGGCTAAAATTTTAATGAGGCGTTTGGAGTTCTATTTTGAAGATAGAATAAAAAAAATCCATAACAGATCTGAATTTTCTCATTTATTTCATAATTGCTCATATAGTCATAATCTCAATCTTGTGATTTTGGAAGGCATTACAGATTTTATATCATCGAAAAATTGTTCCTTCATGATAATATACTGAAAAAAAAAATTCAGTTTTAACATACCAGTCGGCGTTATCGATCCAATATTTTATCCCAGATCAACACCACCACACTTTTTCATGTCCCAACTTTTGTATGACAATCAAAACATTTCTACTTGAAGGGTAGTTTTGATACTTCAATAAAAGTCGAGTAATATTGCAACTCGGATCGAAACATGTGAGAAAGTTTAGGGTATTTTTATAATTTAGCCTTTCCACAAAATTTTGCTTCTCAAAATAGACAACCATTTGAAAAAACAACCTATAAACTATAGCTATCCCTCAAACTTCATCCCCAAGGATTTTGCACTTATTTGTCTTAAAGACATACAGTGAAATCCCATTATCAAGTTGAAACCCAACCAATTACAATTCATAATTTTGCATTTCCAAGATAAAGAATAGTACAGTTCAAGCTACTAATGAAAATAATATAAAAAGAAAGCAAGTTGGAACTCTTATTCTAAGCCTTATATAATTTTTAAAAAAAAACAAAGACCCACATCTTCGAGGACAAACCAAGATCAAACACATGGTGGAAAAGAAACTATTCAAAGCCAACGGAGAAACAGAATCAATAAAACCAATTTCAAAGGCGGGCTAACAAATTCAAAACAGAACTCCGAGTCCAATGAAATTGAATTCGAAGGAACAAGATAAGGAAACTCACTCTTGAATTGAACTTGATCCTTAGCAGGAAAATGTTTGCTCCCTTTCAAGAACAACACAGCGTGCCCATTCTTGGATAAACCCTGCAAAAACATCTTCCTTGTTCCTAATTCATCCTCAATCTCAGATTCATCGATTTGCCCATTCGGAACCATCGTATCTCTCCATTTCTGCCATTGCACAAACATCTTAGCGGCTTTATCAACATCCATCGACCTCGCAATCAAAAACCTCATCATCGTCGGATCACCATACTTCTGCAAAATCAAAATCAAAGATTACATAACATAAAAATAATTCCAAACCCACAAACGAAAAGAAACACTTACTTCTGTAGAAATCCCATTTTTCTCCACTAATCTTCTCATCTGCTCAATCCGCTGAGTGTTGTCCATTTATCCAAAACCAAAGCAAGAAAAGATGGGCTGAAAATAAGAAATTTGAGAGAAGGCTAGGGGGATTTTTGAAGAGAAGAAACAGAGAAATGGAAAGGAGAGGAGAAAAAAAGGGGAAGAAATTTGGAGGGATTAAGAGGAATTTTGTTGTGGAGCTAGTTGAGAGTAGTGAATGGGTATGATCTGTTTGGAATTTTGTTGGGAAATATTCGAAATGGATTTGAGTCGGCTTTTTGTGCTATTTAACGTAGAAGAAACTTGCAAACCACAAACCCATGAGATGAAAGTACAAAGGCAGCTCCAACGCCATTTTTCCTCTTCAAGATTCTCATTTACTGTCTTCTTTTTTTGTAACTATGTGTTGTGCGCACTGCACAGAGACAAACAACAACTACGACTAGGACCAGAATTTTTGGAAATTAATGAAAATAAACTAATTTTTATTTATTTTAAGGGCTTACAGCTTTGGGGATTGTTATTTTTTCTTTTTTTTTTTTTAAAAAAAAGTTTAGAAAAACTATATATGGTTGGAAACGGTGGTCGTTGATAATTAGAGGTTGATATTAGTGGTCACTAAAGTTAGTCATGATGGTCACTAAAACACACTCGATAAAAATTGGGCGAAAACAATTGTCATGAATATGTTCACCCAAAGTTGGTCGTCGACAATGGCCTGAAAACAATCGTCGAGCATAGTAGTTGGAGATGGTCACCGAGAAACAGTGTCATGACACTACCGACGACTATCACCAAAAGAAGTCACTATAATTTGATCAACGAAAATCGCCAAAAACAATCATTTGAAGTTGGTCGAGGACGATTGTTCAAAAATGATCACGAGAGGTTGGTTGAAAGTGACTACTGAGATAACAGTCGCTAGAAGTTGGTCGTCGACGGTTGTCGGGAAACAGTTGACAAAAACATGGTCAAAAGTTGTCCGATCACTATTGCCAAAAAATTATTTTATAAAATTGGTCGATGATGACTATCAAAAAATGTTGTCTGTAATTGGGTAGCGACGGTTACCAAGAAAATGGTCAATTGAAGGTTGTGCTGTCGGGCCACAAAAAAATAGTCGTCAAAGATTGTAGTTAGAGTTGACCAACAACGATTGCTGAGAAACGATCATTGAAGGTTGGTCAACGACCAGATCTTGAAAAGGATCATTGGAAGTTGTTCGATGTCAATTGTTGAAATGCGGTCGTTCGAAATTGATCGATGGTGATGCTAGAAAAGGTTGACCTAAGGTTGGCAACAATTGTTGCAGAAAGTTGTTCGACAGCTGTCATAAAAAAATAGTGATTGAAAGTTGATCGACAATGATTCCAAAAAGCGTTCGTTGGCCGGTAGCAATTGGAAAAAAATGGTCGTCAGCAGTTCTCGAGAAACAATCAACAAGTATGTTATCAGAGGTTGACTGGCGACTGTTGTAAAAAAAATATCATTGGAATTTTGTTGACGATGACTATTGAAAAATGGTCGTCGAAATTTTTTCAGTGATGGATGTTGAAAAACGATTGTCGAAAGTTTTTTGACAACAGTTGCTAAAAAAAAGTAATCAAAAGTTGACCAAGAGTGGTCGTTGAAATTTTTTAATAAATATCATTTTTATTAATTTATTTTAAAAAACCTTAGAGGTGATTTCCTTCCATTATCGAAGAAGAATCACTTGATTAGTGATACTTCACAAATCAATTTAGAGTGATCTTTTATTTTTCAAAAATCAATTTTATTCTATTGTCAAACATGATTATTTTAGATAAAAGTAATTTTGACAATAGCAATAATGATTATATCCACACTCAAACACACCATAAGTGATCTAGAGTTGTTTAATACATCTTTGGCAAGTTTTTTTTTTTTTTTGTTATTTTTTATTTCATTTCGCAAACATCTCTCAAGCACCTTGCAGCTTTCAAAGTTCAAATGTCTAATCTCAAATAAATTATATACTTGTTTTATGTGATTTAGAGTTTTTCTACACATGTTTTAGAAAATTTTTAGCTACTATATTTGTATCTTGCAAACATTTCCTAGATATCTCACAACTTCCAAACTGCAGATGCGCAATGTCAAATCAATTATATACTTGTTTAAGGTGATTTAAGATGCTTCTACACGTGTTTTAGGGAGTATTTTTTAGCTATTTCTTTTATATCTTGCGAACATATCTCAACTTCCAAACTTCAAATGTTTAATTCCAAATCAACCATTTACTTGTTTTATGTGATTTAAGGTAATTCTACACATGTTTTATGAAGTTTTTAGCTACTATTTATGTATATAGCAAACATCTCAAACATATCTCACAATGTCTAAACTTGAAATATCTAATTTCAAATCAATTATATACGTTTTTAGGTGATTTAAGGTGGTTTTACAACATGTTTGTTGGAGTTTTTTTAGTTATTTTTGTAATCTCGTAAACATCTCACAGACCTCTCGCAAATATCTTGTAGCTTCAAAACTTGATATACTCAACTCCAAATCAATTCTACACTTGTTTTAGGTAATTTTAAGTGATTTTACACAAGTTTTATGGAGTTTCTTACCTACTGTTTTTTATCTCACAAACATCTCGCAAATATTTCAGAATTTCAAAACTCAAGATACCAAACTCTAAATCAATTATATACTTGTTTTAGACGATTTATGTCAATTTTATAGAGTTTTTTAGCCAACTATTTTTTAATCTCATAAACATCTTGTAGATATCTAGCAAATATCTTGCAATTTCAAAAGTTGAAACACCCAACTCCAAATTAATTATATACTTGTTTTAGGTGATTTAAGGAGATTTACAACATGTTTAATGGAGTTTTTAGTCATCTTTTTAATTTCACCAACATCTAGCAATAACCAAACTTGAAATACCCAACTCTAAATCAACTATATACATGTTTTAGGTAGTTTAAGCTGATTTTACACCTTTGATGGAATTTTTTTATCTATTTTTTTTTTATCTAGCACACATCTTATAGATATCTTGCAACTATTTATTTTTTTGTGCGTGTTTTAGGTGAATTAAGCTGATTTTAGACGTGTTTTAGATAGTTATTTTTCTATGGCCAATATATTGCAACAAATTTTCAACTTCTAAACATGAAATGCTCAACTCCATGTCATTTTTGTATGTGTTTTAAGTGATTGAGTGTAGTTTTGTCTTAGAACTTTTTATAGATGTGTGCGAGATGGCTGGGTTTCGACATTTTTGTAGATGTTTGCTAGATAAAAGGATTAGTCATTGAAGTTTGGAAGTTAGATGATATTAGCAAAATTACTCTGAGATGTTTGCAAGAGATAAAAAAAAAAATAGTTAAAACCTGTTTAAAACATGTTCAAAACCTTTGTAAATCACCTAAAGCAAGGATAAAATCAATTTAGAATTTGTCATTTGAATTAAGTTGAGTGTTTCAAGTTTAGAAGTTGAAAAATAGTTTACGAGGTATAGTACTTAAACGCATAAAAAACATAATAATTTTCATTTCAGACTATTCCATGAAATTTGAAAATGTTCATATGCACAACGTTCCTCGACTTCACGCCGACATAAACCACTCATTCAGACCTACTTGCAAGCTACTATACTATAGTTCTTTTAACATAAATGTTTCTAACTTTTATATTCATTTGATTTTATTTTGTATTTCGAAGAGGTTATTAAGTTGCTAATTTATAAATAGCAACTTGTTCCTTCATTTGTAGTATCTATTCCAAAATTGAAGAGTTCTCTCCATTCTTTCTTTCTTTTGTTTTTGTATTGAGTTGAGAGCAAGTATCCAAGAGTTCTACTAAAGATCCGAGTAGTTCAAGATTGCTGTTCTATCAAAGTTTAGTCGTTATATTCTGTTGAGATGATCATTCTAGTCTACTTGCAGGTTCGTGCAGAAGCGTGCCTTGACTACTTTTTGAGTATACAAAGGTTTTGAGGTTATTTCAAGTATTTGATTGTATTTGATTGTTTTCATATTTAAGCCTTATTATATTATTTAGTTAAAGTGTATTTGTTTTCAATTGAGTTGTAATAAGTTTGCTAGAATATTTGGTTCATATTATATTCAAACTTTCTCCTGACAATTTTTAGCTTGAACTAACTTTATGTTTTTGGAGACTAAAACTAACCTTTCACGGAAAAAATCAGAATAGTGGTAGAGAAATACAATATTATATTTTAAAAGAATATAGGAAAATGGTATATAAATGAAAATTAGATTTACTTTGATAGGTAAAATCTAGACACATTCTTTTAGAGGCATTTGAGAAAAATTAAAAATTATATTATGACTTTTAATATTGACATAATTTAAATGATTTATTTATTTTAGAATAGGATACTTATTCATATCCTTTACTTTTCTTTCTCTTTTGACCTTAATATTTTATCTAGAAGTGTATTAAATATATAAAAATCAACATCTCATTAACTCAAAATGGCATATTCCCTACTTTATGAATAATAAATGCAATATTATATTATATATAGAAATAAATAGAATACTATTTAGATTGATGTCGTTTGTTTATATTATTCTCAATTATTTTAAAATAGAAAAATTATTGTAGTTTAGTTAATTCAACTCTATCTTTATCTATTGCTTCATCTTGAATGTCTTCTGAATCCAGAAAATGAACAGCAACTGTGTTGACGACGAAGTTGAATTCTGCTTGGGATCCTGCTCCGGCTAATGAGGACATAACCGCATTCTTAGCAAGGAGGAAGCTTTCATCTTCTTGCCTTGTCATGTCCTGAAAATGAACGTTGGCTTTGAACCAATCTTTCATCTTGTTGACTTCCAGATGTGAAAAATTGAACTTTTCCCACCACTTGATCCTCAAAGACTTGCTTTGCTTAGGACTTTGAAGTTACCTGAGGGTCCTAGCTGGAAATTTCAGCAAAAGATCCACGATATTTGGAAATACAAAGCAAATCTAAACGTCTTTGAAAGGGGAGACGAGTAGATACTCTGTTGGAAGAGATGGTATGAACGTTTAGGTATCTCTCCTCGTCTTAGTTTATTCAGTGGTTTGAAACATGAAAATTATAAGTGTTGGTTCTTCTGATATTGATAAAGGAGTGGTGAACCTTCAAGATCTGAACAAACTCTTCTAATATTCATACTAGAACCATGCGAATATTCAAGGTTTAGAGGGTTGATTGATCGAAAAACTTAATACGATTTAGTTAAGAAATTTGTTATTATAAGAAGAAACTAATGCCTTAAAGAATCTGAGTTCATCATCTGGAAACTAATGGATTCTCTCTCTCTCTCTATGATTAACAAACTTCTTTCTAAACTCTTTCCTCACTCTCCTGCGATCATTGACACAACTACTTCCTCTTCTTCTTCAATTGCGTCAAAGAACCTCAGATCACGCGATGATCTATCAAAGGTTTTATCTACTCATAGCTCAGCCGAAGCCCATCTGGCTCAGGTTGAAAACCGTCTCAAAAATTGGTCTATCCCAAAGATCGATCCAAGCCAGGTATACAAGATTAATACCTTCAATTTCTTTCAGCAAGATGTCATCGTGGTCACTGAAGAGAACGTTGCAATGAAAGATGAATTCACTGCAATCAAGCTCCTACCTAAAGAAACCCTATTCAAAGTCAAAGACAAGTTCAAGTACCTCCACATCGGATGCGTTCAAGTCGCCTTGAAGCCTCTCTTCAGAGAAGGTCTAGACGTGCCAGTCTACCTTGCCCTAAGAGACAAGAGGCATCTCTGATTCACTCCCTCTCTTCTAGGGATTGTTCAGTCAAACCTGGAGCAAGGACCAGTTTACTTCAACTGCAAACCTGGTCTAACTATCTCCCTTCAAGATCGAAACATTATGGACTCCCTAAGCCTTGATGTTCATTCGCAAGAACTTGAACTGAAGGATGGTTCACTTCCTTTCGCCGTCTCATACCGCATCTACTTCAAACTGATGCATACCAACCTTTCTCCTAAAGCCTTAGGTATTTCCCCCAAAGCCTACACCATGCTTATGGAAGTAAATTTGGAAAAATCTTCCATAACCATTCCAAAGACCCTCCAGTGGGCAGATCTGACGAAGGATCCTATCTGGAAGTTACAAGGAGAAACAACCCCAATCAGCAGAACCAGTACCGAGGCGTCAATTACCGAGTTTCCCGATGGAAACGTCGAAGTTCAATTCAACTCCGGAATCTCATACCCGAAGATCAGTGAGATTATGAGCAGTCGTCCTAGCACATCTTCTGTTGCAAGGACAGAAACCTCTCTCCCTGATTACCTGACAAGATCAGAGTCAATTCGTGCATCGGTAGATTTCTACCGTACAATCCCCGATGTTCATTACGGAAAAGAAGAAGGATCACTTTCTCCTACCCAGTCCGATATGGAAAGGAGAACTGAATCGGTCTACAACCAGATCAACGTCATCACTGCAGATCCAGACGACGTTGCTCGTTTCCAAGAACACTACAGCATGTATTTAGATTTATGGCTTGCTGCTCCTGAAGAAACAAGGAAACCGTTTCTCCCAATGCCAATCTTCATCGACAGATTGAAGCAAAGTGAGCGAACCAGAAATGAAGCGCTCGTCAAGCAGTTTGAAGCACATGGCCACATTGCAGTCATCAAAGGGTCATGCGTCTACGTTACTGGCAAGGGAAAAGAAATAGCTTCTAACTACCCTCCAGAAGAAGAAGCTTATTTCCCTCAGCCAGTGGTTCCTGCCATCAAGATGGTCTCTTCTCCCTACAAGACCATCGACGAAGACAAGGTTCAAAAGGTTGGAGTTCGTGAAATCAAGAACATCCAACATCAGCTCAACTACACCAACAAAGTCCTTTCTACGGTATCCAAAGCGGTAGAAAGAATAGAGAATCCAGGTCCTCCGATCAAGATCAAGAACCCAGGGATTCCTCAAGCTGATCCTAATCAACCGATCTTCCAGCCCAACAGCTTCAACATCGGTAAGCTCAAAGATGACAATTCAGACTATCTGGCTGAAATCAACAAGCGCCTCGCAGCTATCTCCATCAACAAGGAAGCAAAGACCTCGACGAGCAAAGTTGAGAATCAGAAAGGAATCAACGTGATTACCAAGGATTCCTCTCAGGCTTCTAGTTCAAAGATACTCCCGGTAGCTCGATGGGTAGACATGAAGAACCACTACCCTCGACTGTCACCCCCAGATCTAGGATGGGATGACCTTCATCATGAGAAACATACCTACGATGGTATGTCTCTGGTCACTTGAAATATCGACGGATATTCTGAAGCTCAAATGATGAATACCTTTCAAGAGATGTTGTTAGCAGCCTCAGCCTACAGAGCCAGGAAGACAACTCTTGAAACAACTCAGATTCTAGTCTTAGGTTTCACAGGAAACCTAAGAAGCTGGTGGCACAACCAACTGACGGAGCAGGAAAGATACCGCATTCTAACTGCTACACGAACAGTTGTCAAGACGGAGAACGTCTCCGCCCCTATCCAGGTCAAAGAACAGGATATGGTCAATCAATTGGTCTACTCAATGACGAAGCAGTTCATTGGCAGCACCCAAATCCATTTCAATCTTGCAACGGAGTCCCTTCTTGGATTACGATGTCACAAGATGAGTCAATACAAATGATATAAAAATACTTTCCTAGCACGTCTTTATACTCTTACAACTTGCGGAGCCGACATCTGGAAGCAGAAGTTTGTCGAAGGACTGCCGCATTACATCTCTCAAAAGTTCTATCAAACGGTGGCAACTAATTCAGTTACCAAGCAAATTGACTGGTTTGAATTAACCTATGGAGATATCTCAGCCACAGTTCAATCAATATGCATTAATCTCTGCACGGAGAATAAGCATACCACCAAGGTGATCAAGGACTCTGACTACAAGAAAGAGCTAGGCACCTTCTGCAAGCAATACGGCCTCGACAAAGGACCGAAGGAAGAACGGAAGAAAAAGAAACGATCTTCCTCCAAGCGACTTTTTAGCAGAAGCAAAGCTAAAGATCCCGAATTTCCTCGAAGGAAGAGGAAATACTACAACAAGTTCAAAAGCAAACGACGTTATGCTGCAAAGACCAACGTCTCCTTCAAGTGCAACAGGAAAGGTCACTTTGCCAACAGTTGTCCTCTAAAGGATAAAATCAATTCCCTGACTATGGACGAAGAAACCAGACAGTCTCTTCTCTACGCCATCAGATCAGAAGAAGATACCTCTTCTCAATCCGAGTCCTCCTCAGACGAAGAAGGTATCAACGTTCTCATCGACGAAGGATCTTCGAGTGAAGATGCCTTCTATTCTCAAAGCGACTCAAGCGACGAAGACGGCGCGATTTCCTGCACAGGAAGATGTGCTGGCAAGTGTTCCGGTCATATCAATGTCATCAGGAAAGATCAAGAACGACTTTTTGATCTTATTGAGGAATTACCTGATGCGTCTTCCAAGCAGACTTGCCTCCTCAAGCTAAGGCAGAGTATTGAGGAACACAACCCTCAGAAGACGATTCAAAGCCCAATCATCTATTCGTTTCAAGACATCCTGAATCGAATCATAGGCGAGACGAAGAAGCCAATTCAAATTGAAGACCTTAACCATGAAGTAAAGGTTATCAAATTGGAAGTTGCAGACAACAGGCAACGCCTCACCCTTCTCGAAGAAGCCTTCCAAGCATTCTGAGAAGCCTCAAGCCTAAAGGAAGTTCCGGGAACCTCCTCTTCCAATCTTGAAAGACAAATATCAGGAAATGCGCTGATGATTGAAGAACCAGTTGAAGCCGGAGTCATGAACTACATCAGCAAATCTCAAAGTCAAAAGTGGATAACGAGGATTGTCTTCAAGGTAAAAGACTTTCTTCTCGAAGCAATTGCCCTCGTAGATTCAGGAGCGGATCAAAATGTCATTCAAGAAGGCCTCGTTCCTTCTAAGTATTTTGAAAAGACGAAGGAGTCTCTGAGTGGAGCCAACGGCAGTCTGCTCAACATCCAGTTCAAGCTGTCCAAGGTGCACATTTGCAAAGGAAACGTGTGCTTCATCAACACATTCATTTTGGTTAAGAACCTTAATGAAGGGATCATTTTAGGAACACCTTTCCAAACCCAGATATATCCTTTCCATGTCTCCAGCAAGGGTATAGTCTCAACGAAGTTGGACAAGGAAATTACTTTCGAGTTCATTAATCCAATAACTCCTAAGTACATCAACAACGTTGAAGAAGAAATTCATCAATTCATCAATCGCATCGCCAGGAAGGAAAAACAGATTGAGTTCCTTCAAGACGAGGTCAAAGCCAGCAAGGTGGCTTCCCAGGTCAACAAGCCATCCGTTCCACTCAAAATCCAAAGCTTCCAACAGAAGCTTGAAAGAGACGTTTGTTCAAGCCTTCCAAATGAGTTTTGGAACAGGAAGAAGCATATGGTGACCCTACCATATGTTGACGAATTCAAGGAAGCCCAAATCCCTACCAAGGCTCGGCCCATTCAGATGAACAGGGATTTAGTCAAAGTCTGCTCCGAAGAAATAGCAGATCTCCTCAACAAAGGTCTCATAAGCCCATCCAAAAGCCCGTGGTCTTGCGCGGCCTTTTATGTAAACAAGCAGGCCGAACAAGAGCGAGGAGTTCCAAGGCTTGTTATCAACTATAAGCCTCTCAACAAAGCCCTCAAGTGGATTAGGTATCCAATTCCTAATCGCCAGGACTTGCTGAAGTGGATCACTTTAGCAAAGGTCTTCTCAAAGTTCGACATGAAATCAGGATTTTGGCAAATCCAGATTCATTCAGCAGACCGTTACAAGACGACCTTCAATGTTCCATTTGGTCAATATGAATGGAATGTCATGCCTTTCGAATTGAAGAATGCACCGTCCGAATTTCAAAGGATTATGAACGAAATTTTCAATCAATATCAAGAATTCACGATCGTCTACATTGACGATGTCTTGGTATTTTCAAGTTCTGTCGATCAACATTTCAAGCATCTGCAAGTGTTCCTGAATGTTATCAAGTCCAATGGTCTTGTGGTATCCCAACCAAAGATCAAGTTGTTTCAAACAAGGATCAGATTTCTTGGCTATGACATTAATCAAGGAATCATCAAGCCAATTCAACGATCTCTGGATCTCGTGGACAAATTTCCAGATGTGCTACAAGACAAAACGCAGCTACAACGTTTTTTGGGTTGCGTCAACTATATCGGCGATTTCATCTGGGATCTCCGCTCAATTTGTCTGCCACTCTACGACAGACTGAAGAAATCTCCAAGACCGTGGACGGACGAGCATACCCGGGCGGTCCAATCAATCAAGTCTTTGGCCAAAAGCATCCCATGCTTATCCTTGGTGGATGAACAGGCCAAACTCATCATTGATACTGATGCCTCCGATATCGGTTACGGCGGCATTCTCAATCAGGAACTTAACGGAAAATCTCTGTTGTCCGTTACCATTCTGGAGTCTATAATAGTGCACAGAAAAACTATTTCACCGTCAAAAAGGAAGTATTAGCAATAGTACTTAACGTCCAAAAGTTCCAAGGCGATCTTATCAACAAGGAGTTCGTCATTAGGACTGATTCAAAGGCGTCCAAGTTTATCTTTGAAAAAGACGTCAAGAATCTTATCTCCAAGCAGATCTTTGCCAGGTGGCAAGCGATCTTATCCTGTTTTGATTTCAAGATCGTGCCTATAAAAGGCAGCGAAAACTCATTAGCTGATTACCTCTCAAGAGAGCACCTCTTGAGTAACCCACAATCGGCTTCCCATGCAACCTCCTCCCGGTCGGCAACGGCCACCATCGCGACCACCGCAGCAACATAATAGTTCTCAAAACTATTCTCTTCAATCAGTAGCTTCCTCTTCAGGAACTACTCCTCCCTTTAAGGGAAATCAACCCTTAGGTCAATCTTCTGCACCTGCTCCAATGAGTGCAGAAAATTACGCTATGGATTTGCAGTTTGAACAAGTATCCAGGCGTCGTCAAGGTTCCTCTCCAAGGACTTTGACAATTCAAACAGACCCTTCTGGTCTTCCACCTTTTCCTTCAACTACGTTGTTACGCCCTACTGGTGTTTCAACTCCTAACAAGCGTGTTGCCTCTCCAGCCGCTTCTTCCTCAAGATCTCCAATTCCGAGGAATCCTTCCTCGTTTTCTCAAGTAGTTAGGCCTAGGGTTTTCCAGCCTAGACCTCCAATCCAAGGTTATATCACCAAAACCACAA
This sequence comes from Cucumis hystrix, assembly GCA_025688845.1. Taxonomy (NCBI): domain Eukaryota; kingdom Viridiplantae; phylum Streptophyta; class Magnoliopsida; order Cucurbitales; family Cucurbitaceae; genus Cucumis; species Cucumis hystrix. The sequence goes on along the minus strand of CM046892.1, from coordinate 5,294,360 downwards.
TGGTGGATTTAACCATTGAAACAGAGTTCGATGGACCTTCTGTCCAAGAAGTCTGTAACCAAATATTTCCTCATGGCTTCAACTTCCTGCCAGAGGATCTGTCCAAAACCAGGACCTTGTATGAGTACATTTTAGTCGACTCCAGATCCGCTGAAATTACTCATATTCCAGACAAGAATGATCCTTCTAAGATCATTTACTCAAAGCTGAGAATATTCCGAGTCCTCACTTCATCTTCCTGGAAACAGGGAATGTTTGTAGGTAAGAAATTCTCCCGTCCCTTCAAACCAACATCTTACAATTACCGTGACTACACAAAGGCATGGTACTTTGTATTTTGGCTTCAAAAATTCAACCACTCTTGGTTTGTGACATTCTGTAAGTAAGCTTACAAGATGCACTTCCCAAATTGGTTTCAAAATTGGTGGATGTATTTTGGACTTTCCGAGGAAATCTTCCCCGTTAAAGTTCAACGTTCATACCATCTCTTCCAACAGAGTATCTACTCGTCTCCCCTTTCAAAGACGTTTAGATTTGCTTTGTATTTTCAAATACCGTGGATCTTTTGCTGGAATTTCCAGCTAGGACCCTCAGGTAACTTCAAAGTCCTAAGCAAAGCAAGTCTTTGAGGATCAAGTGGTGGGAAAAGTTCAATTTTTCACACCTGGAAGTCAACAAGATGAAAGATTGGTTCAAAGCCAACGTTCATCTTCAGGACATGACAAGGCAAGAAGATGAGAGCTTCCTCCTTGCGAAGAATGCGGTTATGTCCTCATTAGCCGGAGCAGGATCCCAAGCAGAATTAAACTCCGTCGTCAACACAGTTGCTGTTCATTTCCTGGATTCAGAAGACATTCAAGATGAAGCAACTTCTCCATCATTAGTCAATGATGTCGAAGATGAAGGTATAGACACCTTCGATCCCTACGAAGGATACGACATCAACGACCCATTTCTGGATTCACAACCTATGTGAATTCACTAATTTCAATTGTTTAATTTAATTTTGTTCAAGTGTTTTTAGTTTTTAGTTTTAATGTAAATTACTGTAAATTAATTTGTTTAAATTTCTTGCATTTATTTAAATAAGATCATTGTATTTCGATCTTATCATTGCTTTAACAGTCTGCTAAAAGTTATGGATTTTACTGAAGAACATTTGAAAGAGAAGAATCCATGCCGGAGATGGCATACTTCTGATGAGGAATCACCGACCTCAGGCAGCGCGATCAGCGTAGTGGATTGACTCTGTGCAAGAGAAGGTTCTTATATCTCACAAGGCAAAAATGATGTTTTGCGGATGGGGTGCTCTGTGGCAGCAAGGCGGGGTAGTCGAAGTAAGACCACCTGTTGAGCCGTGTATTCCGTAGAACATAATGGATGCCTATACGATTGATATCAAACGAATCAACAGTCCAAGCCAATCAGAAGACAGCTGGGTGACGTCATTATCTTCTCTAACAAGTTTTCAGAAGGAAGAATCCAAGATTAGCAGACATATCACGACTATCTTTAATCGCTTTCCTTTACTGCTTTCCGCTGTAATTATTTTATTTTCTTGCTTTTGATAAGAATTAGTGGGGCCTGTCCCGCCAATCTTATCCTTTACTTTTCAAGCAAAGACTTTCAGAAAAAGCCAAGCAAGGGTCATGTCTTGTCGGCCATTCTGAAAAGTTGAATTGTAATTAATGTTGGAAACACTGTGTAGACAATAATGAAATTAATAATTGGACCCCACGGTGCAATTATTGATTTGCATTATAAATAGCAGTGCATCCGACCCTCAATATAATATAAATTTATAAATTATATAAATATTTTGATTCATTGTCATATTTAAAAATATTTCTTTAAGATATATTTAAATATACCAAACTTAAAATTATGAAAGATGTCGTATAATATAAATTTGTGGCAAACTTTTAATTTTTCGTTAAAAAGTTGTATAAACAAGAAAATGTAAATTATGAAAGATGTCGTATAATATAAAGTTGTATGTCAATTATTTTTCATTCTTACAATTATTTATTTATAAATAAACTATATATATTTAAATCACTAGGATTGATGGTTAGAGATAGTAGCACTAGGAAAAGGTGAGTGCTAGACTGTAATTGGGCATTGGACTCGATGGATGAAGATGTGGTTGTTGCCTTGCAAAGGGTAAGTTAAAATATGCAATGATATCTTCACACTAAAGTTGTCCAATATTGCATATGTTTAATTGTAATCACTTAGGTTGTATTCAAAACAACTTTAAAAAAATCTTTAATAATCACGTGAAATCAATTTTTCTAAAGAAAATTTTCAAAATTAATTTAATTATTTAATCTTCCATTTTTAAATGTCACTTTCATATCCTCATATTTAGCTTGAAAGTCATTCAAACTACATCTTATTGTCATTTTAGAAATAAAAATAGATATTTTAATATTTTAGAATCACCCACAAATTAAATATGCCCTAATATACACTCATAAGTTATGGTGTAAATATATATATATATATATATATATATATATATATATATATATATTAAATAATAAATATATATATATAGATATATATATCAATATTATTAATCTACAATAAAACATTGAAGGAACAATTTAAGCAAAATTAAAAAATAATCTAAAAATCTGACGAAATGTCTCAAAAGTTATTAAGTCCTACATAAAAAAAAAATAACAACATACAATAACTATATACATCGACAAATTTAGTATAGACCCAGGGTCTCGAACCCCCCTTAACTTTATTGTCTTTATATAATATGTATAAACAAAATCAACTAATATTTAATATTTATAGACAGTTTAGTGGTAACTATGCTTGTCAGCTTCCCTCTAACCAGAGTTAAAGTCTTACTTGTGTAGTTCTTTTTTTTTTTTTAGATTGTTATTTTTTCTCTAAGTTTGAATTCGAAGCATTTTGTCAATAAATTTTCTGGATTCGCCACTGACTATGTAATACTGATTTGGAAGGAATAAGATAAGGTGGAAAGAATAACGAAAGGAAAGTGTAGGGTAGTTTTAATTTGTACAAACAATTGTACATCGGGGTAACTTAATCAAATGGAAAGAGAAAATGAATGCACAAAAATAAAATAAAAGTGTTAAAATAAATTGATGTGTGTATTTGTAATGCCAAATTATTTATTTATGTTGTGGCGGTACCTCATACCTCATTTTGCTTCTCAATTGTAGAATGTGTGATTAGCACCACCCTCTCATTTTCCCACTAAAGACAAAATTAGATACGCCAAAATTGTCTCCTCACATATACTCAATTTTATACTAACCACATTTGTGAGAAATAAAAAAATAATTTGGGTAGAAAAGTCTATTTTAATAGATCCATTTTTATTTTCATTTTATTTTTTTATTTTATTATACTACATTTTCTCGATATTCGTGTTTTCATGGTACTTTGTTTAGCTCGTTAACTTTTTCAAACATTTATCTAATAAGTATTGTTAACACAAGATTTCCAGAGAAATTTGCTTCGTGGGGTTGAACTTGTGTTGATGTTGTATTTATGTTGATTTGATATGATGTGGTTCGATCTCTAGTGTTTGATCCTCTAATTCTCTCTCAGTTACATGCCTACGCTTGTTTTGAGGAAGTAGAGCACGTGATGTTCCAAGAAGCTTGTATCTTCAAAAGAACTTCAATCTTTAGAGGTGGTCGATTTTAGGAGTTAGGGAATCTTCTGGCTCTTAGGAGAATTCTCTGTACACCTTATTGGGTAAAAAATTTATGTCCCCCACAAATGAAGAGAGCTCCTTTATTTATAGAATTCTCTTGTGGGCTTTATGGGCTTGGACCTGGTTGATCCATGGATTAGACCCATGAGCTCAATCACATGAATTTTGGTCATATTTAGCATTTGGACTAAATTAAGCTTATTTTTTTACTTAATTGAACTTTAGCCTAAATAAATAATATTTAATTGGACCAAAATAATTAATTTGATCCAACAGTCATAATGGAAACCTGTGGCACTGTGAGACTTGGATCCAAAAGGGAGTCTTGTTGAAGAGAAGCCCTGTTGATCAAAAGACTTGTGTTGGACAAAGTGTTGATAAGAGGCATTATGCGAAGAAGAATGCAATAGGAGAAAGGGCGATCAAAGAGAAACATGTGAGTCTAAGTGCTATCACATTAGAGTAAGCGATGTGATGAGATTAGCTGGTGAGGAAGAAGGCCGCGGCAGAACTAAGAACTAGGCGTTGGATGTAGTGACGCGAGGAGAAGTGCATGCACCTTAGTATGGTCGCAATAAGGTAGGCATTCTGTTGAGAAGTTGGACGTCCGTATGAGGTGGACAACCCTATGAGATGTAGCACATGTTCTATGGCTTTCCAAGAAAAGAGTCAGACGATAAAGAGTTTAGCTTTTTCAAGGAGATAAAATTGGCATCTCAAAGAAAGCGTCTATTCGTAACTAACGTTAAACTTACTTGTCGAGTTTGGGTTGGCTGCATAGCGTGGCGAAATGGAGCGTGACACGTGTAAAGCGCGAAAATGATCCATGGATGTGAAAGGTCACTATAAATAGAACCCAAGGTCGAAAGAAAATGGGCATAAGATGTTAGATGTTCTGATAAATTGCCAAGAGAAAGTTTTAAGTGTTGAACGACAGTTTTGAGTGTTGCACGACTGATTGAAAGGAACCGCAAGGTGAGGAGAGAAAGCTGAAAGCAGAGAAGGAAAGAGTGGAGGCTAAATATTTAGTGAGTGATTCTAATTATAAATGAAGGATTGTTTATGAGTGATTCTCACATGTAAAACTGTATTTCGATGAATGGTTTTCACATGTAAAGTGAACATCTCTTTGAATGGTTTTCATGAATGTTTGAAATGTTATATTATGATCTTTACATCCAAAAGAAGTAACTTAGGAGTATTTGTGTTGCAGTATCCTTTCGTAATCTTGAAATCTTAATGATATTGTGTTATTATGTCATTATGTGCTAAAAATAGGCTATTGAGCTAACGTTTGTCATGTTTTTGATCGTGTGGTTTATAATAATGAGATCTATCAAAAGACATTGGTGAAAATCTCAGGTCTATCGCGAGATGCTAGTGAAAGTAAATCCTAAGTCTAGGCAATGAGATGCTGGTGAAAGTGAATCCTAAGTCTGAGCGAGATGAGATGTGTTCTTGATGCTGGATGTTGATGAATGTGAATCCCAGATCTAGGCGAGAAATGATTTGTGAGACATTGGTGAAAGTGAATCACAGGTCTAGGCGATGAGGTGCTGGTGAAAACGAATCTTAGGTCTGAGAAAAGAATGAGTATTACGAGACGTTGGTGGAAATCCCAGATAAATTGCAAGACGCTGGTGAAGTGAATCTTAGGTCCAAGTGATGGGAGAATTTCAGGTTTCGGTGATGAGTAGTGAATGCGACTTGAACCGTGTAGAAATCATTGTGATGATTGTGGCTGTGTCTGATGCGATAAAAGCCTGTGATTATAAATTGATGCAATGAGTAATAGTTGTATCTGAAATGACATTGTTATAATTATTATGTATGAAATTATTGTATTCCCCAAAGGTATTTTCTAAACTCATCGCTCACTAAATCATTGACTTATGTTTTAAGTTTTCCCTCCCCAGGTTGTTAGGTGTTGGATTTGTGAGACTCGAACTTAAATTAAATTGGTTAAGAGTCAAGATTTGACAAATTATTTGAGAGAAGGCGTTTAGAATGAAGCTAGGCGATAAGAAATAGGCATTTGGAGAGCACTGCGAGATAAAGAGAAGGCGAGGCAACCTAAGAATGCAAACTGATTCTTATCGCAAACTAAAGCTAAGCGATGAAAAGTAGGGAAATTTATGAGAAATTCGCTAAGAATACTTAATGGGCCACGTGTAGAAGTTTAAGCTAAACATGGTTAAGTTAAACAGTAAACTTCCACGTGCACCATTAAGAGCAAGAACTAGCAAAATATTAAGAGGTTAAGGATGACTAATCCAATTATGAAACTAGTATAAATAGAGGAAGAAGTCAAATTTGTTGAGATTTATGTCCTAAAACTCATAGATTGTAAATATAATCCATTGACCGTTATTAATAAAGTGTTATTATTGTAATAATTGTAATTGATTAATTTATTAGTTTTGTCTTAATAACCCAAAACCAATAAACTAACATCCCAAGCTGTTTAATGAGTCTTGAACAGTATGTAGAGACATACATGGATCAATGTTCAAGATCAGCTTAAAGGGTCTATAGTATAGGGATAAGGCTGGGTACCTTATCCTGGTAACACTATTGATACGACTCACTTTGTATTTGATACAAACGCAATGATCCAACACGTTCGTGTAGTTAACATGCGAGTGAGGGTATCTTATGCAATGAGTTTGTATAAGACCGGACCGCAAAATAGTAACCACTAGATGTAACTCTGTTAACTAGTTAGGTTTCTATTTCACTAGAATGACCTAGGTAACTTAGTCTTAATCCTGTGTGTATTATGAACTCCTGCTTGTGAAAGATTGTCCTTTGATTTGTACGGGTGAAAGTGGCCAGATCGTCGACTCAATAAGCTTATCATTTTGGGGACAAGACCGAGTGGGGAGCTGGGAACATAATTACACAAGATAGAATTCACTCATTCCCTACTTTATGGTCAGTAGATGAGTGTTCCCTTAAATGGTGTCTCCAGGTCTTGAACAAAGTGTTCTACCCTCTCTATGGCACGAGATGGGTTTCTGTTTACTGGAAGGACTATAAACATGTTGTTCATTAGACGAGCACTGGTATTTAAGGATTAGAGGTAATGCAGGGGTAAAATGGTAAATTGACCCAACTGGTATTACGAACACTCGTGAAGGACTAACTTACTGTTATTGGTCTATATCCTTGGACACATAAATATATCTATAGTGATAAGAGTTCAATTGTGAGTCTTTAGTAGAGTGTACACACAGTTAACGAATATTGATTAATGTGGTTAATGAGTTTAGCCAATTTATCTCAGATCGTTGTAGCTTCTGATTTGTAGGTCTATTAGGTCCTCTTCCTAGCTCGTAAAGGGTAATGAGATTTATTTATATTGGTTGTAATTTGAAATGTTCAAATCTACTTTAGGAATTAGTTTAATGTATAGTGATACATTATAATATAAAGTTTATCAAACTTTATTATATAAATTTAATTTTGGATATGATTCAAAATTAATTTATGAGAGATAAAATATTTGAATGAGTTCAAATATTAATTTAATGTGAATTGGATTCATATTAAAATTATTGATTATGAGAGAAACTTATATTTGAATATGATTCAAATTTAATTTAAGTTAAATATAAGATATTTAACTTAGTTATTAATTAATTGGAGAATTAATTAATAATTTAGTTTTATTTAATTAAATTTGATTTAATAAAATCTATAAGATATTGCAGAGATATTCATTCAAATAAGATTTGAATGAATTATTAATTAAATATGATTTAATTAATTATATTAATATAAATATATAAGATATGGAAAGATATTCATTCAAATAAGATTTGAATGAAATATTAATTAAATATGATTTAATTAATTATATTAATATAAATCTATAAGATATTGGAGAGATATTTATTCAAATAAGATTTGAATAAAGTATTAATTAAATATGATTTAATTAATTATTAACTAATTGATTAATTGTTAATTGATTAGTAAATTTGATAATAGAATCTCATGATTCTCTTCTACTCCTTTTCCTATTCCAAGAAGGAAAGAGAGTTATAAATATCTAGAAGAAAACAGTTTTCTTCAACCAAAACAAAAAATTTATCAAGAAAAAACCCAAGGTTTTTTCTCTCTGCAAAAAGAAAAGAGTTTCTTTAAACCTTTTTCCCTTTCCAATTGGTTCCCACAAACCAATCTCATTCTAGAGAATATGAAGGTCTCTGAACGGTGGTGTTTCCAATTCAGTGATTTGTAGAATCAGAGACGTTGTCGAAAGTAAGTTCTCTGTATCCTTTAATTTAAAAGCATGCTTAGTTTTTTATTTAGAATTTTGATTCTAAAATTTTACCATTGTACTGGTATTTTAAGATTCTCAAATTAATTTAAGTAATGGTTCTTTAAATTCTTCCGCTGCCATAAGGGCTTTTATCCCTTCAAAATTATCAAGGAGTGTTACTCTAGAAATCTGAAAGGAAAAAGTTAAATTGGCTCTAGGAAATAAGAAGGAAGCTGAAGCTAGACATTCTGCATTAAAGAAAAATAAAGTTATTGTGAGTGATTTTTTCAAAAGTGTTTGTATACATGAAAAGCTTTCTTTAAAAGTCTCTACTGTTTTGAAATGAAGTTTTATATATGCATGTTTTAAAGAGATTTTGAATGATCTTTTACTTTATGTATAAAGTACGTTTTATGACTGTGAAACTATGTTCAAATAATTAGTCTTTTTCCTATCAGTGAACTAATTGTTATGTGCACATAAGGAGTAAAGGCAATCATGCGGAAAAGGACTACATGGTGGAGTGAAGCTAACCAATGCATAAAAGGCGTGTAGGAAATTTCTAGATGCTGTTGATGAAAAGGACATCACAGTAGTTTAAACGCGAGATGGTAAGTCATGGTGTAGGAAATGATTTATGTTCTTGGTGAAAGGATTGTTTAAGACTAATGTGTATTTACGCGATATGATATGAAATGATGATGTTTGTGAAATATATTCCAAAAAAAATTCCTTAAAAACCTTCCTCACTAAGTCTTATGACTTATGTTTTAAGTTTTCACTTTCTAGGTAATCAAGTGTTCAGACCAAGGTAGGGAAAGGTTAAGAAGTTGCTAAGCAAAGAGAAGCTGCTAAGCGTTTTGTTTAAGTTTTAGTATATTTTTCTTGTATCGTGTAAAGTATTTGTAGAAACGCTTGGTTAAATGTTAATAAAAGAAATGGTTTATTTATTCTATTGTATTAAGTTGCTTTGCATTGCTTTAAGTGTGAATTTTAGTTTAAGTGTGAAGTTATCAGACGATTAAGCAAAGCTTAAGGACCTAAGTTAGTGTTCTTGCTTTCCACTTTAGAGACGCCAGGATATTTCTCTACATCGCATCGCGTACCACGTGGCAATTTAGGATGCAAGCGGGGTGGGGCGTGATGAAATTCAATTAAATAGTGGACTTCAGGCATAGAAGCCGAGTAAATGAGGGAAAGGTGGATATTTATGTAAACTTATGGGGCATGCAAGCTATGTCATCCTAGCTCATGTTTAAGGAGTTAGTATGTAAGAACTTCGTTCCTTAATGCCAAGGGCTGTCACTCAGTTCAGAAGAGAAGGCGAGGGCTACACCTAAGTTGGTAAGTCCAAATTTGGAGAGCAAAAGAGCTGAAGAACTTAGCCAGGAAAAGGAAGCTTTGAAGGTTGTCTCGAAAATGGTTGTTGGGTGATCAAGGAGAAGAGTGAGAATGAGGTCCTTGCACCTCTAAGTGCCCTCCGACACAAGGAGCAGCGTTAGACGATGGAGGAAGAAAAGTGGATCAGAACTTAGTTTTAATTTTATGGTTTCTTGAGAAAAGGAATGTAATTGTAAAATATGTATTCTGTAAAGTGTTACGAATAAAGAAAAGAAGTTATGTTATTCTGCTGCATCATTGTTGTTATTGTTATTTGATCTTACTGCCTAGATACTAAAGTTAATTTGTATCGTGTAAAGAGTACTACGCGATGAAGTAAAATTTAAGGTTATAAATTTTCACTGTAATAAGTTCAAATTTGAAGCAAGTTAAGTTGTTTTGCTTACTAGGTATTCGACGCGTCATCTCGTGGAGCGATGTGCAATGAGCGTCTAGGCGGCATACCCGCCCCATCTGGTTGCATGAAGTGGCATTTGGGGTGAGGTGTGACAGACATCATCAAAATTGGCCAATTTATGTCTTCAATTTTAATTTGGAACACATGCCAATTTTTAATTAGTCCCAAATTCAATTATGTGTATTATTTTTTGTTATTAATTTAGTAAATAACGTGACAATTTATGATTGGTCCAAAATTACTTATTCAACATGTATATTGTATGAAAAACAATTTTATATTTTTAAATACCCAAAAGTGTGGAAATTATGATGTTTATATTTTTCAAACAAAGAATCTAGATGCGTGGGTTGTGCATTAATAAAGTTAAATTATTGAAAGAAAATTGCACCAAATAGCACAAATTAGAAAATAAATATAATCTATAGCACAAAAAAATAATATTTGCAAAAATGGCAATTTTTTACCAGTCATATGGTAAATTTTTTCAAAATGTCAATTCTGCCCTTCAGTTTCCTTCCTCTCATGCTTTTAGTGATGACTTCTATCATTGGTATCGTGCTATTAGTGATAACTTCTATCGATGACAACATGTCTAATATATCAATGTCTTTTTCATGAACTTATCACTGATAACTTGAACTTTGAATTTTTATATGATATAAATGTTGATAGCATAACCTGAAATCAATAATTTATTTCAACAAAAGTTGCAACTATATCAATTTCATTTATACTATTACTAATAGAAGCTATCATATGAATAGTATGTTATTAGTGATTCAAAGCCATTATCGATAGCATGCTAATTTGATCTCTTTTCTTTGTCCATTTATGTAAAAATAAACAACCACCATATCATTTTATAATAGCATTACCTTGATATCATTGATATATAGTAGCCTATTGGGGATATTACTTATAAATGCTATCAATGACAATCTTTTGTTGCTATCATTGATAGATACTATTAGTGATCGCAATAGAAGAATATCATTGATAGTAGTTATAAAAAATATCAATTGATAGCCTAATGAAATCTCATCAATTTAAAATTGATATGTTTACCAAGGAGATATCACTTATAAAAAATATTCTTCTAATGATATCGCTTATACTTGCTATCAACGATATTCTTCTAATGCAATCATTGATAGATAATGTTAGTGATATCATTTTACGTTGTTAGCAATATATAAAAAATACTTATAGTAGCTATCAAGAATATCAATTGATAGTAACATCTCTAATAGAAGATATTAGTGATAACAATGTAGTATCTTTCCTTTAGGTGCTACAACCTGTTTATGAGTATCATTAATTGCTCTAATACAATCTTTGAAATAAGACCAATATTGATCAAGTATCTTGTTTAATTTTATCAGAAGTAGATTTGAATTATGGATCTGTAGGCTTAATTACATCTATAACCATATGACAACAAGTATCTAACACTATATTAAACCACCTTGATATAGTCTCACTTGTGTGCCGAAATCCTTATTCAACCATTCTATTTGAGAAACCATGACTTGGTGTATTAAGAAACATTGCAATAGCCTCCTCTAAAGGTATACGTTTGGCTTTACTAAAGTTATATTGTTGTTCAAGTACTACTAACAATTTCTGAAATATATGTTTTTTCATTCTAAATTATTGGTGACATCTATACTCATGACATCTATCATCCCGTAACTGCAATATCTTTAAAAAGAATATCTAATTGGTCTGCATTTTGCAACTCCTTTGCTCAAAATTTTGCTCCCTCAAGTTTAACCTACAAGAGATTGATTTAAGAAGTATTTGATTATAATTTTCGTTCCTAATAAATAAACAATATAGATAAATGATAAACCTTTAAATTCTCTTCCCACCAATTATTTGGTGCATCAATATTTTGTCAATGAATCCCAACTCAAGCTTGTGTTGTTTTCAACCAAGTATGTCCATATCTTGCCGATCTATTTTTAATACACTCAATTTATTTTTCATTTGTCTTTGATCTTAATTTCTTGCAGTTTTCTCTTTAAATATTCTAATAACACTTTTTCATCCATATTACTTAAATGTCCATTTGACCTATTCCCTTTCAAAGTTTTATCAACACAAGGATGGATAAATGCATTGGTTGTAGTATCATCCCAAATTGCCTTGAATTGTTTTTCTTTTTTATCTCTATTTTTAGTTATATTTATTGAACATCTATTGAAACAAAAAGGTGGGTTAAGTAACAAGTTTTTCTATTTACTAGAACTACAATATAAAACCACACGTGTAAAATCAAAACTACATGACACAACCATAATCAAGAAATAAAATTGCAATCTACTAGATAAACTTTTAATGTAATTATGTATTTGGTGAAAGTTCTTTCATACTCTATATGAAACTACATGTGGGAGCGCTAAATCATTATGATATCTCTTGTAGTCCAAAAAGGAAAGAGATGAAATGTTTCTTTCTAACCTGGTCAGAAAGCAATGAGCTCTATTGGTGAAAAACTCATGAAGTATCTTCCTTTACAGGGTATCAAATCCTCACTCCAATTATTCATGAAACTATTCAAACCAACTCTGTCGGTTTGGTGGAGTGAATCAAAGGGTGAGTGGAGGAGAAAATGACTCAGTTTTTTGGAAGAAGGAAGGTATGACGAAATAACATACTTAGTTTCTGTACCTTATTAACTTTGCTTTGCCCCGCCCCCATCAAATCATATTCATATTTAGATCCACAAAGATTGATCAATATTAAATTAAAGAAACAAATTTGTATCTATTTTATCCCACTTTCTTCTTCTTCTTCTTTCTACTTTAACTTCAACTTCATTTTACATATCTCAGATCTAAGATCTTCTTAAACCCATTATAGCTCTTCAAAAGATTCTCAAATATAAGCTCACAAATGTTATGTATGTACAAATCCAAGACGGAGGAAAACACACTAAAAGCCACATCCATGAATATATTCCCAATGATTACAAATCATTTAAGAAAATGAGCAAAAAATAACAAATGAAGCATCAAAATACCAAATAAATACAAATCATTCAAGAAGATGAGCAAAAATCTAGATCTAATCTCACATTAAAACAAAATCTAACTTCAATCCAAGTTGTGGAGGCAAGATTTCAACAAGTTCTTCGGCAAAATGAAAAAGTGGAGAGAAAAGAGAGATTTGCTAGGGCATGAGAGAAAAGTGGGAGGAGGGTTAGTATGAGGGGTATTGTAGTGATTTTATTATAATATAAAAAAGTAAATAGATTTTTGGTCAATCACTTTAAAATCCCTTATTTCAAAATCGAGGAGAAGGACCTACACTTAAGAGAATGAGGCGAGAAAGTAGTGGCCTGTTGAGGTAACTTGACAACTCACTGAGGAAATTAAACATTTGTTGCTTTTCGAGAAGATAAAGAGAGCTAGATGATTAAAGAGTTCAGTTTTACAAAGAGATAAAGTGTGCGTCTCAAGAGAATGTCTAATCGCCACTGACAGTTAGCTTGCGTGTCGAGTTTGAGTTGGCTGCATGGCGTGGCAAATTAGTAAGGTGACACGTGTAAAGCGTGGAAGTGACCCTTGGATATGAAAGGTCACTATAAATAGGGCCAAAGACTAAAGGAAAAAGAATAGTTTTGTTCAGAAATGTTAGATTTTCCTATGAAAGTAACAAAGGGAAGTTTTGAATGTTGAACGGTCGGTTGTGAGAATTGCTAGGCGAGAAAATGAATCCAAAAGCAGAGAAGGAAGGAGTTGAGACTAAGTATTTTTTGTGAGTGATTCTTCTTAAACAAAACAAGTATCTTTGTGAGAAATTTTTGTAACAAATGTTTGTTTTTTAATAACTTTCATAAGCATAATATTTGTGAATCTTTCATCAATGGAAGAAGTGTTTTGTGAATGATTTCCGTAAATAGTTAATGTTTTATTTATAAATTTGATATGTGAAAGAGGTGTTTGAGTGATGATTGTTTGAAATTATCCTTTCGTTGATGCTTATTGCATGATATTGTTACTTCTATGATAATTTGTGAAGAAAGTAAGCTGGGGAACTAACCTTTTTGTTTTCTGATTGTAATGAATGTATAACATGAGAAGATGAAACCTATCCAAAGATGCAGGTGAAAATACCAAGTAACTCGCGTGAAGCAGGTTGAGTATGATCCCAGGTCTAGGAAAGAGGAGAATCACAGGTCGGGGCAAGTTGTGATGTGTTCTTGATGCTGAACGCTGGACTCTGGTGGAATCCTAGTAACTCGTGTGATGTTGGTTGAGTATGAATCCCAGATCTCAACGATGGGAAAATTTCAGGTCTAGGCGAGATGTGACGAGGCGCTAGTGGAAATCTCAGGTAATTCTCGTGCGATGCTGGTTGAGTGTGAATTTCAGGTCCAAGCGAGGGGAGAATCTCAAGTCTCAGTGATAAGCATGATTTGCGAGATAATCTAAGTGCGCGAGGCTCGTGCCAATTGTTGTACTGATGGTTGAATTGTTTGAGGCTTGATGCGATTAGATTTACATATGTCAAGGTTTGATCTTATTATTATTTGATTATGCTGTGTTTTTCCTAAAAGGTTTTCTTAAACCCATCACTCACTAAGTTTGTTTGACTTATGTTTTAAGTTTTCCCCTCACTAGGTTGTCAAACGTTGAAGCCAAGTGAAGGATAGATCTCAAGCGTTGTAGCCTAGTTAAGGAGGGAAGGCAGAGTTACTCTGTAGCTTAAGTGGCATGATAATCGTGTCATCTTATCTTGCATCTAAGGAGTTAGTTGGAAAGCACATCGCTCCTTAGAGCAAATGACCCAACTCGCAGGAGGAAGGCGAGTGCAACACCTAGACTGGTAAGGCCAAGTCGGGGACCTAGAGAGCCAAAGAGATGAGTTAGGGAAAGGTAGCCCTAAACGCTACCCACGAAGTTGGAAGGTTGAGTGATTGAGGTGAAGAACGAAGTGACGCATTTACACCTCTAGGTACTCCCTACAAAGAGCAGCGTTTAGCGATGAAGAAAGAAAAGGAGGCGATGAAGGTTGTCCTTAAGTTAGGTTGTTGATAACTCGAGAAAAAGGGTTGAGAGCGTAGTTCTTATACTCCTGAACACCTTGGCGCAAAGAGCAACATCTTGGTGGAAGAAGAAGGACGTGAGAAGATCAGACTGGGTTTTATTTTATGCAAAGCAAAGTTTAAGGAATGTGTTTTTGTCACTTTGTAAAAGTATTAAGTGTGACGACCCGGACTTTTAGGACTGACCGTCTAAGTCGTCAATTTGACACAAAACCGTTTGTTGACGAAAGACATAGTAACTTTAATTGAAACCATATGAAATCGAAGAAAACATTTAATCGGGCTCTATTTCAAAATATGAACTTTTAAAGTACTGTTTACAAAACTTTAACTATTTGTAAATTCAGTTCAACAAAACGTTTATAAAAAAAATCGTCAGCGGAAGCAGTTTAAAGGACAATCTTCTATGGCCATTCACGAGTCCTTCTTGTCCCTCGTCGGTCTGCCCCTCGTGTTACCTTTGCCTGAAAAGTTAAACATAAAAAGGGGTGAGTATTAATATACTCAGTAAGGGACCCACTACTGGTCCCGTTCGGGGAAAAATAAATTATTAGTATCCTATGGTGTACCCTGCACAGTCACAGTCTAGTGCTCCCGAAGGATGCACATATCAGTCTAGTGCTCCCGAAGGATGCACATATCAGTCTAGTGCTCCCGAAGGATGCACATATAGGGGATAATCCCGAAGGACACCCGCAGGGTAACTATCCACTAGGAAAACTAATAATTTATCCCCTCAGTCCATTCTATACTTCTTAACAGTCACTTTACAACTCAATCAAACGTCCTCATCACGTGATCTTTCCCCTTAACCTCAAACAACCATTTTTATTCCAATTCAACCCGAGGACTGTCACCAACACGTTAATACATCAGTCGACAGCAAAACCAACCATGACATCCACTTCAATCTAAATTAGCACGACCATGATTTCTCTTCCGTTCACAATACATCCTCATAGTCGTCTACCAGGCATTCAATTTACACAACAATCTACTCATTCAAGTCACACATTATATAATTACATCTACGATATCCAGACATTTCCACACCCTTACATTTGCACATATATATATATTCAACCAGTCATAACATACTATCAACCACAAATCCACATTCAAACATACACCTCATAATCGTTATTTCTCCGCAGTATAACAACACGAAACATACAGCCAACACATTCAAATAACATTTATTGAGTCCAGTAGAAAGTCCCTTACCTTGGCGTTACTCTAGTCCCTTGACTGAATCCTACGTTTGCCAACAACTCAATGTCACGAAACGAGTCCCAAATTAACAATTGTTCGTTGTGAACCCAACGACTTCAAGCGTTACCCTCAACCTAAGATTGAACATCCAAGCAGTCAATTTAACAACATCCACAAATCGAATTTTTTTTTTTTTAATGGAAATCCCCAAATTCATCAATTTCATCCTTACCAATGAAGTTTCCAACATGGACGTTGGATCCGCGGCTGGATGGAGAAGGACGCGCGGGGAGTCACTGCGGCGGCGCGTGGAGTCACGGCGGCGGCGCGTGGAGTCATGGCGGCGGCGCGTGGAGGGCAGCGGACGGCAGAACGTGCAGATCCGGCGTCAGAGTGCCGCTGGGGAACGGCGGAACGTGTAGATCTGGCGTCGGCGTGCGGCTGGGGAACGGTTTCGTCGGTCGGACGAAAGGAGAGGAGAGGAAAAGGTGGGGTTTTTGGCTTAGGGTGAATAGAGAAGGGAAGACACGGCTGGGCGGCTAGGCGATGCGGACGGCTGTGCGCGACGAAGACACGCGCGGCGTCGGACGCAGCGGCGCAAGGCTTCGCGAACTGGACGGACGGCGCGAGGAAGGGAGTAGATCTGGGCGGACGGCGGCGG